>JAZHEH010002106.1:600000-876060 GCA_036589455.1 Ateles fusciceps | reverse complement strand
CAAAAAAAAAAGCACAAAAAATTAGCTGGGCGTGGTGGCAGGTGCCTATAATCCCAGCTACTTGGGAAGCTGTGGCAGGAGAATCACTTGAATCCAGAAGGCAGAGGTTGCAGTGAGCTGAGATTGCGCCACTGCACTCCAGCCTGGGTGACAGAGCAAGACTCTGTCTCCAAAAAAAAAAAAAAAAAAAGAAAAGAAAGGCATCACCACCCAAGCAATTGTGCAAGTCAGAATCCTGGGATTTGTCTGTGATTCTTTTTTTTTTTTTTGAGACGGAGTTTCGCTCTTGTTGCCCAGACTGGAGTGCAATGGCGCAATCTCGGCTCACCGCAACCTCTGCCTCCTGGGTTCAAGCAATTCTCCTGCCTCAGCCTCCTGAGTAGCTGGGTCTACAGGCGCACACCACCACGCCCAGCTAATTTTTGTATTGTTAGTAGAGATGGGGTTTCACCATGTTGACCAGGATGGTCTCCATCTCTTGACCTTGTGATCCACCCGCCTCCGCCTCCCAAAGTGCTGGGATTATAGGCGTGAGCCACTGCGCCCGGCCCTTGTCTATGATTCTTTCTCTCTCCTCCCTCCCCCACCAAGTTCAATCAAACACCAGGTCCCATTGATTGTTTTTACGTTCTTTTATTGTGAACTATCACATACACACAGGGCTGGACGTGGGCGGATCACGAGGTCAGGAGTTGGAGACCAGCCTGACCAATATGGTGAAACTCCATCTCTACTAAAAATACAAAAATTACCTGGGCGAGGTGACTCAGCTACTCAGGAGGCTGAGGCAGGAGAATCTCTGGAAACCTGGGAGGTAGAGGTTGCAATGAGGCAAGATTGAGCCACTGCACTCCAGCCTGGGCAACACAGTGAGACTCCATCTCAAAAAAAAAAAAAAAAACCCACACATCCAGAAAAATCATTGAGTAGTGCGTCTTTTGTTGTAATCAACAAAGCATAGCCCTGTGACCAATATTCAGGTCATTAAATAGACCAATGCCAGCACTCCTGAAAGCCGTCCCTTAACTTCTCCCTAATCAACTATATGCCACCTCCTTCCCAAAAATGTTACCTCTCTCCTGACTTTCATGAGAATCATATTCTTACTTTTCTAAGATTGTACCCAGACTTGGTAGTTTAGTTTTCTCTGCTTTGAACTTTATGTAAATGGAACCATTTAGTTTGTTTCATTCAGTGTCATTTTGTGAGATTCACCCATGTTTTTATGGAGCTGTAGTTTGTTCATTAGTCATTGCTGATACTCTACTATGAATCTAACACAATTGTTGTATTCACTCTCTTTTTTTTTGGAGACTGAGTTTCACTCTTTTCACCCAGGCTGGAGTGCAATGGCGCGATCTCGGCTCGCTGCAACCTCCGCCTCCCGGGTTCAAGCAATTCTCCTGCCTCAGCCTTCCGAGTAGCTGGGACTACAGGTGCGCACTACCATGCCCGGCTAATTATTGTATTTTTAATAGAGACAAGGTTTCAGCATGTAGGCCAGGCTGATCGCAAACTCCTGACCTCAGGTGATCCACCCACCTCAGCCTCCTAAAGTGCTAGGATTACAGGCATGAGCCATCATGCCCAGCCTTCATTCTTTCTGACGGATATTTGTCTTCAGTTTATAGCAATTATGAATACTGCTACTATAAACATTTTTATGTATCTTGAGTTTTACTTGGTAATGCCAGACTATTTTCCAGAGTGGTTGCACTAATTTAGATTCCTGCCAACAATTTGTGAGAATTCCTGCTTATCCAACTCTTTGCTAAGGCTTAGAATTGCCAATCTGTGCCGGGCGTGGTGGCTCACGCCTGTAATCCAAGCACTTTGGGAGGCCAAGGCGGGTGAATCACCTGAGGTCAGGAGTTCAAGACCAGCCTGACCAACATGGTGAAACCCCGTCTTAAATAAAAAATAATAATAATAATAAAAATAAATAAATAAATAAATAAAAGAATTGCCAATCTGTTACATTTTATTAACCATTCTGGTAGGTACATAATGGATTTTTGTGTGTAACTGAGCTATATGTTATACACAATAAAATGCGAAAATGTACAGTGTGAAAGAATATTTTACATATAAATTTATCTATGTAACCACTACCCGGATGAAGATACAGAATATTTCCATCAGCCTAGAAAGTTCTCTCATGCTCTTTTCCAGAAAGAAGCTGCTATTCTATCCACACTCTTTTGACTTCGACCACTATACATGCGTTTTGCTTGTTTTTTAACTTCACATAAATGAGCTCAGACAGTATGGACTCTACTGTGTTTGGCTTCTTTTGTTTTTTTTACAATTTATCCAAGTTGTTGGTTACTCTTTTTTTCTTGCTGAGTTCTGTTGTATGATTATATTACACTTTGTTTATTCATTTTCTTATTGATTGTTTCTAGGTTTTGGATATTGTGAATTAAGCTGCT
This sequence comes from Ateles fusciceps, assembly GCA_036589455.1. NCBI lineage: Eukaryota > Metazoa > Chordata > Mammalia > Primates > Atelidae > Ateles > Ateles fusciceps. Next base: position 873,628 of record JAZHEH010002106.1, on the reverse strand, counting down.
ATGAACATTCTTATATATACTTATTTCTCTTGGTTATACATCTAGGAGTGGATTTCTGGGTCATGGGGTAGGTGAGTGTTTAACTTTATTAGAAATGACAGAACAGTTTCCCAAAGTGGTTGTACTAATTAACACTCCACTTTGTTTTTAATTTGCATTTCCCCTGATTACTAATGAGGTTGAGCAGCCTTTTATATGTTTTTTTTCGCCATTTGGATATCTTCTGTTTGAAGAGCTCATTGAAGTCTTTTGTCTAAATTTCTGGTAGGTGTTCTTTGTTGTATTGGTTTGTATAAGGGATAAATATATTGATCCCCTTCCCTCCCTGCCCCATATCTGTGTTGCAGCTATCTTTTACTAGCTAGTGGCTAGCCTTTTTATTCTAACAGAAAATTTTTTAATTTTTATTTTTAATTATTATGGATACATAATAACCATACATATTTATGGGGTAGATGTGGTATTTTGATGCCAAGCATACGATGCATAATTATCAAATTAGGGTAGAGTACCCCATCACCTGAAGCATTTATCATTTCTTCCTGTTAGGAATATTCTAATTCTAGTCTATTAGTTATTTTGAAATATAAATTACTCATAACTGTGTTGCCCTGTTGTGCTACTGAACACTAGATTTATTAGTTCTTTTTAACTGTATTTTTGTACCCATTCACCCATCCCTCCTTATTTCCCACTTCCCTTCCTGTCCTCTACTCTGTCTACATGGGTTCACTTTTTTTCTTTAGCTCCCACATATGAGTGAGAACATGCAATGTTCGTATTTCTGTGCCTGGCTTATTTCACTTAACATGATGTCCTCCAGTTTTATCCATGTTGTTGCAACTGGCAGGATTGCATTCCTTTTGATGGCTGAATAGTACTGCATTGTGTATAAGTACCACATTTTCTTTATCCATTCATCTCTCGATGGACACTTAGGTTAATTCCATATTTTGGCTATTGTGAATAGTGCTGCAGTCAGCATGGGAGTGCAGGAATCTCTTCAGTGTACTGATTTCCTCTCTTTTGGGTGCATACCCCGCAGTGGGGTTGCTGGATCACATGGTAGTTCTGTTTTTAGTTTTTTTGAGGGAACCTCCACATAGCAATTGAACTAATTTACATTCCCAACAACAGTGTACAAGTGTTCCCCTTTTTCCACATCTTCGCCATCATCTGTCATTGCCTGTCTTTTTTATAAAAGCCATTTAAACTGGAGTGAGATGATATTTGCATTTCTCTGATTAAAGAAATTCTTAATTTTAATGTAGTTGAACATTTCTGACTTTTCCTTTGTGGTTAGGGGTTTTTGTATCACTGTGTGAAGATAATCTATATTATTTTCTGTTATTGTTTGCCTTTCACATTTAAATCAACAATCTCTGGAATTTTTGCGTGTGTGGTGTGAGATGGGGACAGTTTGTTTTCCTGGATGACACATGATGATGATATGATGATGACGTTTGGTTCCATTTATTGAAAAGGCCGTCACCTCCCGCTCTGTAGAGCTTCCTTGGTCACAAATCAGGTGATTTGTGTATACAGGGTTTTGCCTGCCTCTTCTCTTCCTGGTTTCCTGAGACCCTTTTAGAGCAGGGTGTTGGCCAGGTCAAAACTATTTTCATAGTAACACTTGGTGATTTTTTGCCTCAGACTCATTCTCTCACAGGTGTACAATAGGGTTTTCCAGAGGCCACATGAAATGCAGTGTCACAACAGATTGAATGCAGAAGCAGATAAGAGAACCAAGCTGTCTCCCAAATGAAGGAGATTTCCAAAAATGTCATACAGTTCCACTCTTCTCACTCATTTTTTTGTTTTGGAAAACAGTTATTTTGCATTAAAGTTTTATTTATGTTAGCTTATAATACATTTCTTGTTATTTTTTAATGAATGAATTAATATTTAAAACTTTTGTGTTTTGGTCAGGTGTGGTGGCTCATGCCTGTAATCCCAGCACTTTGGGAGGTTGAGGCGGGCAGATTACCTGAGGTTCAGGAGTTTGAGACCAGGGCAATGTGGTGAAACCCCATCTCTACTAAAAATACAAAATTAACGGGATGTGGTGGCACATGCTTGTAATTCCAGGTACTCAGGATGCTGAGGCAGGAGATTTGCTTGAACCTAGGAAGCAGAGGTTACAGTGAGCTGAGATCGTGTCACTGCATTTCAGCCTAGGTGACAGAGGGAGACTCCGTCTCAATAAATTAATAAATTAATTAATTAATTTCCTGTTTTAATTTCTAATGTGATAAATATAATAGCTATAACCCATGTTAACTAAAGCATTTTAGAATCTCAGTAGTTTGCAGGAATGTCAAATCGAAAAGTTAGAGAATCACTCATCTAGGTTTATGTCTTGATATTCAGTGGATAATAAATCTTGGTTATGTGTGGCCCTGGGCCCTGTGCATTTCCACATACATTTTAGAATCGGCTGTGATGTTCCATGAGAATACCTGTTAGGATTTTGATTGGAATTATGTTGAATCAGTTTGGAAAAATTGAAATTTTTTCGTTTTGTTTTGTTTTTAGTTACACCTGCTGTAATGGGAATTTGAAATCGTTATACCATTGAATCTTCTGATTCATAAACATTATTTCTCCATGTGTTTTGGTCTTTAATTTTTTTCTCAATATTGTTATATAATTTTCTGTATAAAGGTTTTGTACATTTTCCAAACAATGTTATTTTTATTTTTATTTTTTTTATTTATTCTTTATTTTTTAAAGGGAGGGTGGGAGTTGTTGCTTTGAGGGAAGTTACACTTTTTTTTTTTTTTTGTCTTTTTGTTTGTTTCCTTTCTGTGGAGAACGGGGTCTCGCTATATTGCCCAGGCAGGTCTCGAACTCCTGGGCTCAAGCTATCCCCCCGCCTCTGCCTCCCTAGCAGCTGGGATTACAGGGGTGAGCCACAGCGCCTGGCCTATTTTTTATTTTAAGATGGGGTTTCACCATGATGGCCAAGCTGGTCTTGAACTCCTGACCTCGGGTGATCCACCCACCTCGGCCTCTCAAAGTGCTAGGAATACAGGCGTGAGCCACCGCGCCCGGCCCCAAACAGAATTTTTGAAGGAAAAAATTCTACTTAGAAATAAACTGGCCAGGCACAGTGGCTCATGCCTATAATCCCAGCACTTTGGGAGGGAGGCCAAGGCGGGAGAACACTTGAGCCCAGGAGTTTGAGACCAGCTTGGGCAATACAGTGAGACCCTATCTCTACAAAAAAAAAAGTAAGATAAAAGAAAATGAAAGATACTTCTGAAAAATATTACAAAACTTTACTGAAGCTCACAAAAGAATTGAATAAATGCTAAAACATATTTTGTTCTTGAATAGGTCAGCTCTCACATTGATGTCAGTATCCCCTCTAGGTTGCCGTATTTTATATTGTTAGAAAGATACTTTTTTTTTTTAACCTTTTATGATTTCTAAAGTTAAGATATGCCTTAAAACTGATGATATCTTCCAGGTACTTCTGGCCAGGTGGTTATTATGAAGTTAGGTTAGGAGAATCTTAACCAATTTAATTTACATAACTTTCCTTTCATTGTAAGCACAAGTCAGATGTGATATGAAAACAGAAGCGTTTCAGTCTAAAGAAACCCTTTTCAATCGGCATAAAATAACTGTGCATCTTACATTGAAAATGTCTTAAATTTAGTGAATAGGCCAGGCATAGTGGCTCACACCTATAACCCAGCACTTTGGGAGACTGAGGTGTGAGGATTACTTGAGGCCAACCTGGGCAATATAGTGAGATGCCATCTCTGGGGGAATATATATATATATATATAAAATATATATAGTAAAATTTATATATTTTTTACTATATATAGTAAATATATGTACATATACACACACACATATAATTTGTGATTTTAAAGTAATTTCAATTAATATTTCAATAGGCTTTTCAAAACTTGATTCTAAAGTTTATGTGAAAGAACAAAAATGCAGTTTTTCACAAAAATTACGAACTCTGTTCCTGAAGCGGGTATTGGTGCTGTCAAATATGAAAGTGTATGTTGAAGCCAAACCAATTTGAGCATCCGATCACTGGCGCAGAGTTGAGGGCACTGAAGTAGCCTCATTTATAGGAATGTTTTGTGTGGTCAGCAGTGGGATATGTGATGAAAATAGTGAATTCTTTAGCAAATAGTATTGGATGAACTAAGTAGCCATTCAGGAAAAAAGAGAACTAGCTTGTTATCTCACTTTTTTTTTTTTTTTTTTTTTTGATATGGAGTCTCCTTCTCGCCTAGGCTAGAGTATAGTGGTGTGATCTCGGCTCACTGCAACCTCTGCTGCGCAGGTTCAAGGGATTCTCCTGCCTCGGCCTCCCGATTAGCTGGGATTACAGGCACCTGCCACCATGCCTGGCTAATTTTTTTGTTTTTTGTACTCCAACCTGGACAATAGAGCAAGAGTTCTTGTCTCAAAAAAACAGACAAAAACTAGTATAAGCAAAATTGGGATTCCAGTGATAAGCTGGGAAAAAGTAGTTGCCGTGCAGCATGTTCAAAGGGCTAATTTCCTTTACAAAGCAGGATCACTTGCTTATAGAAAAGGCCAGAAACTCAGTAGACAAGTGGGCACATTCAGAGACAGTTCAAAGGAAAGACAAGTGGCTTTCATACATAAACGTTTGAAATGTTCCTCAGTTTCAGTCGTTAAAAGAGAAAAGCATATTGAAACTATACTGAAAGCATTTTTAAAATATCCAATTAACCAAGATTAAGAAGTTTGGTTAGCCATTGGCTAGTGTAGGAAAATAGCTACTTCCATATATTAATGGCAAGATTCTAAACTCTATGGAGAACAGTCGAATAATATTTATTGAAATTTAAGAATGCACATACCTTGTGTAGTATAGATAAGTTTAGATAAGTTGTAATATATTTACATAATGGGATATTATAGAGCAGTAAGAATGAATGACTTAGAATTCACACAGTATAAATGACTCACAAACATAATGTTAGACGAAAGAGCCAGACACAGAAATACACGTTCAAAAACAGACAAAATTGTGGTGTTAGAAGTCAGGGTAGTATTACTCTTGGGGAGCTCACTGGATGGAGACATGAGGGGCTTTTGGAGGCTTATAATCTTTTTGTTTGCTGTTTTTTTAATATCTGTGTTACGTGGGATTATATTGGGAAAATTCATCGAGCTATAAACTTAAGAATTATGTACTGTTCTGAATGTATGCTATACTTCAGTAGACATTTTTATGTAAATAAAAATAGTATGCATACATGCAGTCACACATAAAGAATGCACATACCTTTTGTTTTAGTTTTATCCTAGGCATATAATATATATTTACACACACTCTTGCGTATGTGGGGGTTAAAAATAGCATGAAGATATTCATTGCTGTGTTTGTAAGCACAAAAGTTTGTACAAAACCTAATTACCTGTAAGTAGGGAACTGGTAAAATAATTGATATAGTCATATAGTGAATTAGTAGCAGCTCTTAAAAGGAGTGAGGCAGTTCTATATGAAGTAGTTTAGGAAAGTCTCTAAGGTATAGAAAATGAAAAGACCAAAGAGCATGAACAGTACATGTAGTATGCTGTTATTTGTGTATGGGTGTGTTTTATCTCAAAAGGCATATATTTGCAAGCATGTATAGGTAGAATATATTTGGAAAGATGAGAATATATCCTAACACTTGGCTGTCTCTGAAGAGTGGAACTGAGTGGCCAGAAGGCACAATTGGGCGGTACTTTCTATAGTAATTTGTGACTTAAATTTTTTTAAAATTTTTAATTGTGATAAAATGCATATACCAAAACTTACTACCTTAAACACTTTTAAGGGTACAGTTCAGCAGTGTTACTTATATTCATATTGTACAACCAGTCTCCAAAACTTTTTTACAGCCATTAAACAATCCCTTAGTACTTCCGCCTACCCTCGGCAGTCACCATTCTGCTTTCTGAGTCTATCAGTTGGGCTACTCTAGACAGCTCATGCAAGTGGAATCATATGGTATTTGCCTTTTTGTAACTGGTTTGTTTCACTTAGCACAGTGTTCTCCAGGTCCATACTGTTTTGTGACTTTTGAATTCTGTACTTTGTTCATTTATTACCCATTTTCAAAAGAGCATTAAAGTAAAAAGACATGACATTCTTCAGAGCTGGTTAATTACATGGTAAAAAATTGATGGCTGGTGTGTGTTTTTCATTTCAACCAATATTAAATGCCAGTTTGGGCAGCAAAACAACTTTATGCCAAAGCGCCATTTGAAGCTGGGTTTATGACATGTTTCTCCTTTTGTCATCTATGGGTACCCCCAAAATGCAGGCTCAAGTCCCCAGCCTCTTGACTCTGCTCAACAGTTTCCCCCCTTGGCTTACTGTCCAACTTTGGCCTACTCTTCCAAATCTGCCTGTTTACCCCAGGAACAAGTTGCTTCTATGCCAAGGGCATGGCTTCCTCCTTACAGATTTTCCTCACATCTCTGACCTGGAAAAAGGGGTGTTTTTCATTCTGCTAGCTTTTTAGTGCTCCTTTGAGATAATTATTCTGGAGCCCTTTGCAATAATATTGTTTCTCATGGATTGAAATTCATTGTTTCCAGTAGGATTTTGACCGGATGTGGGAACAGAAGAACAAGTTGAAATGACTCTGAACCTTATGGGAGGACTGGGTATCATTAACTGGCACAGAGGGAGAAAGACAGGCTCTAGGTGTAGGATATGTGACTTGCTTTTGAAAATAGTGGTGTGAGATTCTGGCCTGCAAAAACAACTGGAGTTTTGAGCTAGAAATGGGGACTTAAAAAATAGGTATGTGTTTGTGCATGCATGCATGTGTGTACTGAAAATACAAGTATTCATATAGCCAGCGTGGTGGCTCACACCCCTGTAATCCCAGCACTTTGGGAAGCTGAGGCCAGCACATCACTTAAGGCCAGGAGTTCGAGCCAGCCTGTGATGAAACCCTGTCTCTACTAAAAATACAAAAATCAGATCCAGGCATGGTGGCACATGGCTGTAGTCCCAGCTACTCAGGAGGCTGAGGCACGAGAATCGCTTGAACACTGGAGGCAGAAGTTGTAGTGAGCCAAGATTGTGCCACAGAACTGCCTGGGTAACAGAGCAAGACTCTGCTCAAGAAACACAGACACACACACACACACACACACACACACACACACACACACACTTTAAAATGTAGAAATTATATTTTGTATTCACCTTTTTTCCCCTGCTCTGTGAATGAAGTCCAAGGCCAGTTTCATAGTACTTCTGTTAATAGCCCCAAAAGAGGTCATGAATGAATTTGTAGGAGTTGTTGAAATTTCACAGGTGAGGTCCTACACACATGTAGAAGAAAATGTGGCAAGAATAGGATCTTGGAAACTTGCCTAAACTTTCCTAAAACTTTCAGGATTCAAGAATCAGAAATCATAACCAAAGAGGTAGGAGAATTAAGAGTTTAATGTCAAACTAAGAATAGCAGAGCAAATTCCAAGAAAAGGGGAGGAAAAATATTGTTTGGTGTTATAAGGGGGTAGTGCCCGATGAAGACTATGCCTTTAGATACTAAAGTGAGGGGCGTAATGGCACGCACATTCTTGTAATCCCAGCGGTTTGGGAGGCCTAGGTAGGAGGATACCTGGAGCCCAGGATTTTGAGGCTGCAGTGAGTTATGAGCCATTGCACTCCAGGTTGGGCGAGAGTGAGACCCTGTCTCAAAACAGCAACAACAAGATACAAAATTGAGAAACTGTTACTTGAATATAATATTCTATCCAGCAGTGATGGAATAACAAGGAATGGATTTACCTTGTTATTTTAAGCAACTAGAAAACTGGACAATATATGAAATAGCAATTTGTAGGCACTGGGTAACAGGCAACACAAGACTGAGGTCACTGAAAGGTGGGAAACAAACCTGCTGAGTTCTATGGTTGCTCCAATTTATTATCTGGAGGTAGTTTTCAGGGTGCAGAGCAGGGATGGGGAAACCCAAATTAAAGCCTGGTGTCTTACGGAATTGAAAGGACAAGATGGGGATGGGCAGGGAGGGAAGGTTGTCATAATTTGTGGGGCAGAGTACCAGAGACGTGGGAGTTGTACACAGAACTCCAGAGACAGGTGGAGGATTCTCCTGAAGTCGGGTTGAGTCCTGACCTACACATGCATGAGAGGAGAGCACCTGAGGCCAGAGAAGGAACCCCACTGGAAAGGAGCAGGCCAAACGATTCCTGGAACTCACACAGAGCTGGGAATAGTCTGTGTTGCCATTAGCCAGAGTATATACAAGGGCATCAAAAGGGCATGGCCTTTGGTAATGAGACTAAATTAGCCCTAAGTTAAAGGGTACTCTGGACCTACTCTAACAATGAAATAGCAAGTCCTGGAAGATTCAGCCGATTTAAAGAATCTTACCTGTGTGTGAGAACAAAGTCCAGTGCTATTTAAGGAAATACACAAAATCTAAAACACAAAACTCACAATGTTAGACATTCAATAAAATGACCAGGCATACAAAAAACAGGAAAATGTGACATAATCAGAACAACAGAACTAGATCCAGAAATGACAGAGATGATGGAATTAACGTAGATATGAAAACAGCAATTACAAATAACGCTCTTAGTTCAAAAATTAGAGGAAATGGTTAACATAATGGGAAGAGAACTAGAAAGTATATTTTTAAAGACCTAAACAGAACATCTAGCATTGGAAATAAATTTGAAAGTACAATGATGGCATTAACAGTAGTTGAGGCACTGTGAACTTCAAGACAGCAATAGAAACTGTCCAAAATTAGAACAGAAAGAAAAATGGAAAAATTGATAGCGCATCAATGACTATAACAAGGACAGTTGTTAGAGGTAGAAACAGTCTGACATAGATGTAAGTGGAGCCCCAGAAAAGAGGGAAAGAAAGACTGTAAAAAATAATGACCAGAAAATTTCCAAATTTGATGAAAACTATAAGCCCATGTATTTAAGAATCCCAAGGAGAATAATTATAAACGTAACCCACACCATGGCACATCGTCATCAAATTATTGACCACCAATAATAAAGAGAAAATCTTGAAAGCAGGCAGAGAAAAAATACACATCATGTACAGAGTAACAGAGATAAGAATGACAGCAGACTTCTCATCAGAAATTTAGCAAATCAAAATACAGTGAAGAGACTTCTTTAAAATCGCCCCCCCCCAAGACGGAGTCTCACTCTTGCCCAGGTTGGAGTGCAGTGGCATGATCTCGGCTCACTGCAACCTCCATCTCCTAGGTTCAAGCAATTCTCCTGCCTCAGCCTTCCGAGTAGGTGAAATTACAGGTGCATGCCACCACACCTGGCTAATTTTTTTTTGTATTTTTAGTAGAGATGGGGTTTCACTGTGTTGGCCAGGCTGGTCTCAAACTACTGACCTTGTGATCTGCCTGCCTTGGCCTCGCAAAGTACTGGGATTACAGGTGTGAGCCACTGCACCTGACCTGGAGAGACATCTTTAAAGTACTTTTTAATAAAGCCTACTGGGGCTGGGTGCAGTGGCCAACACCTGCAATCCCAGCAGTTTGGGAGGCTGAGGAAGGAGGATTGCTCAAGTCCAGGAGTTCGAGACCAGCCTGGGTGACGTGGTGAAACACCATCCATCTCTACAAAGAATACAAAAATCAGCCATGCATGGTGGCGTGTGCCTGTAGTCCTAGCTCCTTGGGAGACTGAGGTGAGAGGATCACTTCAGCCCAGGAAGCAGAGGCTGCAGTGACCCGTAATTGAGCCACACTGCATTTTATCCTGGGTGACAGAGTAAGACCCTGTCTCAAAAAAAAAAAAAAAGCCCTACTGGAACTTGTTGCCGGCAGACCTCCACAAGAAATGTTGAAGTTGTTCAGGCCGAAGGCAAATGATTTAAAATGGAAATTTAGATCTTCACAAAGGGTTGAGAAGTGCTAGAAATGGTAACTATGGAAGTAAGATAATTTTTTTTTCTTTTTTAATCTCTTTAAAAGACTGTTGTATTGAAGGTGCTTGCTAACAGGTACAGGATTTCCCTTTTTGTGTGATGGAAATGTTCTGCAATTAGTGGTGGTGGTTGCACAACATTGTGAATTAAAGAAATAGTAGCTTTAAAAAGATAGTTGTTTAAAGCAAAAATAATAATGCATTATAGGTTTTATAACACATGGGAGTAAAAGGTATGACAATAGCACGAAGAATGGAAGGGGATGGGAGTGGTATAAGAAACCTTAGTAAGGTGCTTATTCATTCATTCATTCGTTTGTTTTATTTATTTATTTATTTTTGAGACAGAGTATCACTTTGTTGCCCAGGCTGGAGTGTGGTGGCACAATCCCTGCTCACTGCAACCTCTGCCTCCTGGGTTCATCAATTCTGCCTCAGCCTCCCAAGTAGCTAGGATTTCAGGTATGTGCCACCACACCCAGCTAATTTTTGTATTTTTAGTAGAGATGAGGTTTTACCATGTTAGCCAGGCTGGTCTCAAACTCCTGACCTCAGGTGATCCGCCTTCCTCAGCCTCCCAAACTACTGGGATTGCAGGTATGAGCTACTGTGCCTGGCAGAAACCTTAGTAAGGTTCTTAAGCTGTACGTGAAGTGGAATTGTCAAATTTACATCTCGAAAATCATAACAGTTTATGTTCCCACTTCAAATGTATGGGAGTGCCAGTTTAACCTTATCCTTGTCTACATGTGGTATTTATTTTAAAACATTGCCACCCAGATTTTTAAAACTTGATGACCCCAGACACCCAATCCTCACTGTGCTTGAAGGATACGTACTTTGTCTCTGGAATCTTTGAAATTCTGTCAGAATCTCTTTGCCTTAAATTTGTCTAAAATATAAAATGTATACATTTTTTTTTCTTTTCTTCTCTTCTCCTGCTCCCGTTCTTCATAAGCGTAGTTTTTTTTCAGTCATTTCTTTGGTTACGGCTTCAGCTTCATTTGTTCTAGAATGTGAATGTTTTGGAGACACATTCCATGTCTTTCTTATTCTCTGTTGTATCATGGCTGGAGTAGCCTAGATGCTCGATGCTCAATAAATTTGTCAAAAAAAATACTGTTTTCTTTCTATACACAGTATTGGTAAGGTTGGTCTGTATATTTCTAACATTTTTTTCTTTCGTCTTGTTAATCTATTTTGTCCTTTTTATTCGAATTGTGAGATAATTCATTTACTGACTTTTTTATGTTACTAATTTTTGTTTGGTAATATTTCACTACTTATTGCTTCTATTGCAGTTTAAATTTGGCAAACCATGCTTTTCATCTCTGAAAATTTTTCCTCCGATTATTCTGATTTCATTTTTACAGATGCAAAATTCACTCAAATCTTTTAAAATATTAAGCACCTTGCATTTTATTATTTTTCCTTAACTTACACCAGATACTATGAGACTTGTCAAGTTTTTAAATCTCTTTTTCAGCTCTGGGGCATTTAAACTTTAATATTAGTGTGTTTTAAAACCCCTTAGGACTGGGAAATAGAAAATGGAGTACCCATTTCTTCCTTTAACCTCAACACACAATTAAAATGTAGTATTGGTGCTGGACACAGTGGCTCACGCCTGTCATCCCAGCACTTTGGGAGGCTGAGACAGGCGGATCCTGTGAGCCCAGAAGTTTGAGACCAGCCTGGCCAACATGGTGAAACGCCATCTCTACAAAAAATTAGCCACACATGGTGGCATGTGCCTGTGGCCCCAGCACTCAGGAGGCTGAAGTAGGAGGATTGCTTGAGCTCAGGAGAATGAGGTTGCAGTGAGCTGGGATCGTACTCCAGCCTGCACTCGAGCCTGGGTGACAACAAGACCCTGTTTAAAAAAAAAAGTATCGTGAAATTTTTATTAGTTTAAAGTTAGGTTTAAGAGTTTTATTTGCAAAGATTACCATGTGGGAGTAATCTCTAGACATTTTTTACTTCCTGGCCTATTTTGTAAGACCCCTAAAGGTGGAGAACCGGATCAGGACAACAAGCAGAGCTTGAATACACACTGCCATTTTTGAGAGGACCATGAATTCAGAACTGGAAGGAATTGGGAGTCATTTCTTTCCTTAATTACACTTTGGAGTTTGGCCCTCGGGACCGAGAAGTGAATGTGAGTTCCTCTTCCCTAGAAGTCCAGTCTAATGCTGGACATACATGGTAGTAAGCACAGGCAGTGCGACAGAAATCGGTGATGTGAAGGTAAAGTGAAGAGACCCGTAATTCATGGTTGATGTTTTCCACGGAGGGGCCAGCATGGGTTTTATGCAGAGTGGAGGACATTTGAGATTTCATTTTGGGGTAATAGGAAACTGTATTCTGGGATGGGTAAAAAAAATTACAAAGCAATGCTTATACTCAGGTTGGAAACCTTGAATTTGTACTGGTGCTAATTATGGTTTTTTCCTAGTAGCATTTACCGCCCCTATACAGGGGGTGGAAAATGAAACTAGTGTATTGACTCAAAATAGGTGATTTGAAGGAAAATGGGACCGAGCAAAGTAGTGCTTTATAATCAGCCCCGGTTTTCGGGATAAGACTGCTAGAGACTCATTACTTTTCACATTATAATGTGAAATTAATCATTAAAATCTTAAGTAAAAATGGAGGTTTTTGGCTAGGCGCGGTGGCTCATTTCTGTAATCCCAGCACTTTGGGAGGCCGAGGCAGGTGGATCACCTGAGGTCAGGAGTTTGAGACCACCCTGGCCAATATGGTGAAACCCCATCTCTACTGAAAATAGAAAGTTAGCCAGGCATGGTGGCGTGCACCTATAATCCTAGCTACTCCAGAGGCTGAGGCAGGAGAATCGCTTAGAACCTGGGAGGTGGAGATTGCAGTGAGCCAAGATTGCGCCATTGCACTCCAGCAAGGGTGACAGAGCGAGACTCTGTCTCCAAAAAAAAAAAAAAAAAAAGAGGATTTAAATTTATTTCCTCATACCAAAAAGTATTCACGGTAGCAGTACTTCTGGTGGCCCCCCAGCATTCTCTTGTTTTTAGTTAGAAAGAGAAGTGTAGATTGCTTCTTAGTCCAGAATGATTCCCGGTGTTCAGTTGTGATTAATGTCAATAAACACCACTGTGAATTCTACTGTTCTGTTTCGTTTTGTTTAAATCGTAGAGAAAAAGCTTTAATACTTTCATTGCAGCTAGGTAGGCTAATGATCTACAGATCTTTGAGCCCGGTGTTTAATTATTTTTCAAGTTCACATTCACTTGAACTTCAGGGAGTCTGAGATTACAATCAGAACATTTCGTTATTTCCAATGACAGTTTTACTCAGCTGGTTAACCTAAGCGAAGATAGGTTTTGTTTTCAAGATCTTCCTTCATCAGTTTTTTTCCTCTATCGAAGATAACAGTTTCAATGGAGCAAACACTGGATTAAGTATGAAAATGTGCTATAGTTCCAGCTTTCATTACTTACCGGGAAAACAAGCAAGCATTGTGTCAGATCTGTTAACTCCTGTGATACGTAGAGGCCACAGCTGCTCTGCACATGGAAATTAACAGTTAAGGTATTTTCCTTTACTCTTCAAATTTGTGTTAGCAGGATCTTACTTAATAGAGATTTATTCAGCTGGGTGCGGTGGTTCACACCTGTAATCCCAGCATTTAGAGGCCAAGGCAGGCGGATCACCTGAGGTCAGAAGTTTGACACCAGTCTGGCCAAACATGGGGCGAAACTCCCATCTCTACTAAAAATACAAAAATTAGCGGGCATGGTGGCACATGCCTGTAATCCCAGCTACTCAGGAGGCTGAGGCAGGAGAATCACTTGAACCTGAGAGGTGGAGATTGCAGTGAGCTGAGATGGGGACACTGCACTCCAGCTTGAGCGACAGAGTGAGCAAGACTCCATCTCAAAAAAACAAAAAGATATTTATTCAGTATTTATCTGGATTTAGTCTGTTGACACAAACTCAAAACGCAGGTAGCTACTTAAGGCTAGCCTGGTATTTCTCAAACCAGTGAAGGCAGAGTTCTTTTAATTTCCAAACCATTGTAGACGTTATGTTTGCAAAATGAAGTATTAAAAAAAAAATCAGACATGTAAAATACAAGTTCAAGTAATTTCTTCAGCTGAATTACATGTTAATAATATCAAAAAATACAATACAAATATATAAAAACTAGACATAGTCATATATATCGTTATTTGGCAATAATAACTGAATTAAAAGTGATGAAAGAATGTGATAGATAAGCTTATCATTAATTTACCTAGGATGGATTGAAGATGGTACCAATAACTTTTTTTTTTTTTTGAGACAGAGTCTTGCTCTGTTGCCTAGGCTGGAGTGGATTGGGGCAGTCTTGGCTCACTGCAACCTCCGCCTCCGAGGTTCAAGCAATTATCCTGCTTCAGCCTCCCAAGTAGTTGGGACTACAGGCACGTACCACCACGCCTGGCTAATTTTTATATTTTTAGTAGAGGCAGGGTTTCACCCTGTTAGCCAGGATGGTCTCCATCTCCTGACTCATGATCCACCCACCTCGGCCTCCCAAAGTGCTGGGATTACAGGCATGAGCCGCCCGGCCCAGCCTTTTTTTTTTTTTTTTTTTTTTTTTTGAGGCAGAGTCTTGCTTTGTTGCCCAGGCTGGAATGCAGTGGTGCAACCTCTGCTCACTGCAACCTCCACCTCCCGGGTTCAATCTATTCTCTTACCTCAGCCCCCTGGATGGGATTATAGGCTGCACCACCATGCCTGGCTAATTTTTATATTTTTAGTAGAGACAGGATTTTGTCATGTTGACCAGGCTGATCTCAAACTCCTGGCCTTAAGCAATCCGCCCACCTCTGCCTCCCAAAGTGCTGGGATTACAGTAGCCACCATGCCCAGGCACAGCACCACTTTCAGGTGACAATATAAGGCTAAACTTTGCTGTGTTTTGATTTAATAATACTCTTAAGTTAGAGAAACCATTGTTAACCGAGATTTCTTGATGTGGATGGAGGAAGAGATCTTAAAAACAACTTCACCAAGTTCAAGATATGCATTTCCAGTTTTATCCAAAATAAAGCAAGTCTCCTTTATCTTTCAGCATTAGCCAGTTCTCACAGTTTATGCCATGAGTTAGATTATCTTTAGGTGAAATAGATAGATTTGGTTCTATTATGTTTCCTGTGTGTGGATCTCATTGGTTGGAAAATTAAATTTCAAAATGTTCTGTTACATTTACAAGTTATTTGGTGATACTCTGTCAAAACTGTTCTTTGAAGCTTCTAACTTTGGCCTTTTTTTTCTTTTTTGAGACACAGTCTTGCTCTGTCACCCAGGCTGGAGTGCAGTGGTGCAATCTCAGCTCACTGCAACCTCTTCTGCCTGGGTTCAAGCGATTCTCCTGCCTCAGCCTCCCGAGTAGCTGGGATTACCAGGCACATGCCACCACCACACCCAGCTAATTTTATATTTTTAGTAGAGATGGCGTTTCAGCATCTTGGCCAGGCTGGTCTTGAACTCCTGACCTCGTGATCCACCCACCTCGGCTTCCCAAAGTGCTGGGATTACAGGCGTGAACCACCTTGCCTGGCCTTGTTTTTGCCTTTTACTCTTACCTGTTGTTAGAAAGCATGTTGGTTTCCTTCCTTGTAAGGAAGTATTAAGATAATTAAAAGTACTGAAGATATCAGACAAGTTGACTAACCAGTTCACATCTTCTAAAAGTTGGAAACAAACTTGTTCCTTACTTTGCAGAGCACCGAGTCTGTTCAGTAATTGAAATTTCTCCTCAGTAGCATTATTTTAACATGAACATTGTTTTAACGTTAATTCACTAACAATATTCTTTTTTATTGGCACATAATAAAGAGAATAATTGTTAATATGTATTTGCATTCTCATGACTTATTATGACACTGCACACATACTGTTTATTTCAGCTGACATTTTTTGTACGAAGATCTTGTCAATGAAAGAAGCACAGTGTGTGATTTTCTTTCTAATGCAAGCTGCTTAATCTGGATAACTACTCCAGAGTGTTTTCTTGTCATTGTAGCTGTGCTATTAGAACATTCTTGTATACAAAATTCCAGACCAGTTTTGTTGCTAACATAATTCTCGTTTACCCAGTTCAGAACTAGTTGTGTTTGTCAGATGTAAAACTGAGAACAAGAATTCTTCCGTCATATGACCATCATTTTCAGATAGCACATTAGCAATATCTGTGCACTTGTCAAGGTTCATTGAAAAGCACTTTGCAAATTTTGTTTTATAAGTTGGTTTTCTGTATCATTAGTCCCAACGGTAGCAAGCTGTGCTATCATTGGAAAGTGCAGATTTACCCTTTGATGTAAGTGATATTTCCTTGTTTCTTGACAGTTGTGTTTAGCATTTTCATTTTAGCAATCCAAAGTGCTAAGGCAGGAAGCCTCTAAAACATTTATGGATAAAATACTGTTCATCTGCTTCTTTTAGCCTTTAAAATTTAGTACTCTTTCAAAGAATTCTCTCTGTTTTGAGCTTACGTCTGTATATTTGGTTTATAAATGCCCCTTAAATTTTGATGATTTTGTTGCTCCATTAAGCAGTTCATCTCTGCAGTTAACACACTGTGACGTTACACTTCGTTAATCATGGCTACAGTCCTGAACTCAGTGTCTGAGGGCTCAGCCCCACTCCTGAGTCCCAGTGGTGTGGCATCTTTCGGTCTTCATCTCTTTGGATTTACTTTCTTCACTCTCCTGTGGTTTACTGTATTTAGAGGCACATCTTCACTGAAAAGGTGCTGCAAGACCAACTGAAGCTTGTTTATCCGTATGTAAACATGGTTAAAAAGAATGTAAACTTCGTTTCTCTAGTTTAACTCGTGTTGAATTACAAATTTAAAACCATGCTTAAGGTGAAAATGTTTGCAAAATTAACTAGTTATAAAAATGAATAAAACTGCATTTCTCAGATCTTTCTACACATTTAGGTAGTTGGAAAAATAGTCATAGCGTATCCCATGTAACTTGATTCTGCCATGCCTGCCTAGTACATGTCATGACATACGCACCTCCCCCACATGAGCTTGACAGCATCTAGATAGGTTCTTACTCTCCTTTTAGCGAGACAAATCATTAGTCGTGCATTTACATGTTACGGCTTTGTTGAATGTGTATGGAAGTTTTGTTTTGTTTGTTTGTTTTTTAAATAGAGACAGCATCTTGCTATTTTGCCCAGGCTAGTCTCGAACTCCTGGGCTCAAGCAGTCCTCCCACCTCAGCGTCCCAAAGTGTTGGGATCACAGGCATGAGCCACCATGCCTGGCCTGTACAAGTTTCTAAAAGCTTACTCTCAGTTTCTGAACTGACCCCATCGTGGATTCCTAACAAATAATTCATAGACCAGCACTGGTTTGTAGTTTTGCTCTGATAGGCAGTAGACTGGATAATTGTATCATTCTTAAGAAAGTTACGGGCTTTACGTGCATTAAGACTGTAGAAAATAGCTCATTTCACTGCATCTTTTTAAAGGATTTATTTGATATCTATTATATCACACAGTAGGAAACATTACCCACTATTGACATATAATTCCAAAATACAACATCAAGGTAAAGGCATTTGTCTTATTAGAAACAATAAGCGATGCTGGGGGAGGATCGATTGAGCCTGGGAGACAGAGATTGCAGTAAGCTGCGATTTTGCCATTGTACTGCAGCTTGGGTGATGGAGGGAGACCCTGTCTCAGGAAGGAAAAAAAAGAAATGCTGTAACTTTATATTTCATCATATTGCACTCTAATTTTCAAAAGCTTAACGGTGCATTCATTTACAGGCGTCTATTATTTTAACTGGAATTTCAGAACATTTAAAGTAGGCATGAGCTGTGCGTAAATGTTTGTGAGGTGTGAATTTACAAAAGTGGCTTATGTTAGTGGAGCTATATTGTTTCTTCTCCAGGAAGCTGCCAGGAACCATGTACTGTGTGCTGGAGCTTGTGGCTCTTTCTGAGCTCACAGTGTGGATTCAGCTGATGCATTTCAGTCCACACATGTCCTGTGTTTCTCAGCCGGCTCCATTGCGTGTCAGTTTCTTCTGATTTGTGTAATGGATCAGTGAGAATAACCTCATAAAGGATCCGCATGTTGAATCTTCACGCATGAAGGCCCCATGTGGCAGGCAGTATGTTCTTCCACAGACAACGGAGGGCTCCACGGAAGCTTTACGGAAACCATGACTAGGTTTGCCATGGCTGTACCCTTGGAAACTGGGCACTCGAGGCCTAGTGTGTAAGAATCTAGTGCAACAGTGCTGCTCACACAGCGACGAGGAAATACTTCTTCCTCCCATCAGCTGGGGATCTGTACTTCGTAAAATACAGTTAAAGTACTAGACAATTTCATTTTAAAAAGAAAAAAATATAAAAAATATTTGCCACGTTTTTATGAATAGATTCAATACATAAAATTACATTTTTGTAAATGTTACAACATAGGACAATTTTTCTTTTCCATATCTGTATGTCTTTCATCATGGACTAGTCCCGGTGCACTGCGGCCTCCACCTCCTGGGCTCAAGCAGTTCTCCCGCCTCAGCCTCCTGAGTAGCTGGGCCTACAAGTATGTACCATCATACCACCATGACCAGCTAATTGTAAAATTTTTTGTAGAGGTGGAGTCTCACTTTGTTGCCCAGGCTGGTCTCAAACTCCTGGACTCAAGTGGTCCTCCCACGTTGGCCTCCCAAAGTGCTGGGAGTACAGGTGTGAGCCACCATGCCCAGCCCAGGCACTTCTTTTTTTGCCACTGTCTCTCCTACCCCTTCCCTCTAAGTCCCTTGTAAATTAATTGTCCTGCATCCTTAACTCCCCCATCTTTCCCTTTGCAGTCTTACCTCAGTGAAACTCGCCTCTTCCAGCACTGCTTTTTAATGACAGTTACTCATTCTCTCACGGCCCACACACCATGGAGTCCAAGAGGGGGGTGACAGCATTCTTTTTGCTCCCCCTTGCTGTCTTCAAGCTAATTCTTCTCCACCCTCATATTCTTTTATTATTTTCATTCTCAGGGTTCTCTAGTTTCCATCTGCTTACTCTCCCTTTGGCTGGGTGTAGTAGCTCCAGCCAGTAAGTCCAGCACTTTGAGAGATCAAAAGCAGGAGGATTGATTGAGACCAGCCTGAGTAACATGGCAAGACTCTGTCTCTACAAAATATAACAAAAATTAAGCTGAGTACGGTGGCTCACGCCTGTCATCCCAGCACTTTGAGAGGCCAAGGTGGGCGGATCACCTGAGGTCAGGAGTTTGAGACAAGCCTGGCCAACATGGTGAAACCCCATCTATTAAAAAAAAAAAAAAAGAAATTAAAATAAATAAATAAAAATAACAAAAATTAGCTGAGTGTGGGTGGCACATGCCTTGTGGTCCCAGATACATGGGAGGCTGAGGTGGGAAACTCACTTGAGCCTAGGAGTTCAAGGCTGCAGTGAGCCATGATCGTGCTATTGCACTCCAGCCTGGGCAACAGAGCAAGACCCTGTCTCAAAAACAAAAAACCCACCAGTACTGTCCCTCTTCAGTTTGTAATTTGTGATTGTGAGCTTATTTTCTTTATTATTATTATTGTTATTATTATTATTATTATTATTATTGAGCCGGAGTCTTGCTCTGTCACCCACGCTGGAGTGCAGTGGTGCATTCTCAGCTCAGTGCAACCTCTGCCTCCCCGGTTCAAGTGATTCTCCTGCCTCAGCCTCCCAAGTAGCTGGGACTACAAGCATGTGCCACCACTCCTGGCTAATTTTTGTATTTTTAGTAGAGACAGATTTTCACTGTGTTGGCCAGGCTGGTCTCAAACTCCTGACCTCAGATGATCATCCTGCCTTGGCCTCCCAACGTGCTGGGATTACAGGCGTGAGCCCCCGCACCTGGCTGTGAGCTTATTTTCTGTAGTGCATTTTGGCCCTTTCTGAAAGTCCTTTGTTCCCTTATGGTAGACATACTTCCATAGAGTAAATTAGTTATAAACTTTGGGGGAATTTCAGACATGCACAAAAAGTAGAACATAAGAAAGATGACCAGCAAGTATCATGGTCTCATATACTCATCACATAGCATCAAAACTTATCAACTTATGACTTATTTTGCTTCATTTATGCCCCCATCCATTTTCTCATTCCTAGATTAGTTTATAGAAAATCTTGTGGAATATTATTTTGTATTTCGCTATACGTTTCTAAAACATAGGTACTCTTTTAACTTAACCCCGATACTGTTGTCTCACTTAAAGAAAATCAATAATGACTTAATATCAAATATCCAGTCAGTATTCAAAAGTTCAGTTGCTTCATAAATGTTATTTATACTTTTAAGAAAAATTGCAGGTTGTCTAAATCAAGATCTAATTAAGAACACACAATGCAATTGTCTGATGAGGCCTTTGTTTTGTTTTATTTTTTTTTTTTTGAGACAGAATCTCACTTTGTTGCCCTGGCTGGAGTAGAGTGGCATGATCACTGCAACCTCTGTCTCCCAGGTTTAAGAAATTCTTGTGCCTCAGCCTCCTGAGTAGCTGGGATTACTGGTGCACGCCACCAGGCCCAGCTAATGTTTTTTTGTTTTTTTGTTTGTTTGTTTTGAGATGGAGTCTCGCTGTCCCTCAGGCTGGAGTGCAATGGCACGATCCTGGCTCTCTACAGCCTCCGCCTCCCAGGTTCAAGCGATTCTCCTGCCTCAGCCTCCCAAGTAGCTGGGATTACAGGCGTCTGCCACCACACCCAGCTAATTTTTGTATTTTTAGTAGAGACAGGGTTTCACCATATTGGCCAGGCTGATCTAGAACTCCTGACCTTGTGATCTGCTGGCCTGGGCCTCCCAAAGTGCTGGAATTACAGGCATGGACTGCCGCGCCCGGCCAATTTTTGTGTTTTTAGTAGAGATGGGGTTTCACCATGTAGGCCAAGCTGGTGTCAAACTCAAGACCTCAGGTGATCCGCCTGCCTCAGCCTCCCAAGGTGCTGAGATTACAGGCATGAGCCTCCACGCCTGGCCTGATGGTGCCTTTAATCTGTAAGTTCTCCCTTCATCTTTCCACCCCTTGCAGTTTATTAAAGAAACCAGTTTTTTTTTTTTTTTTGTTCTAATAGAGTTTCCCACCATCTGGGAAATTGGTAGTTAGATGTAGAGGTTTGATGGTGGAGGCATGATGGGGGGCAAGGCTATTTATGTTGAGTGCCTAGGTCCACTAATTTATTAGGTGTTGCAAAATGGTGCTATTCCATCATTCATTCTTCATGGATTAACTGCAATACTTGTATAAGAAAAAACCTCCTGGCTGGGCGTGGTGGCTCACACCTATAATCCCAGCACTTTGGGAGGCCGAGGTGGGCAGATCACTTGAGGTCAGGAGTTCAAGACCAGTCTGGCCAACATGGTGAAACTCTGTCTGTACTAAAAATACAAAAATTAGCTGGGCATGTTGGTGCATACCTGTAATCTCAGCTACTCAGGAGGCCGAGGCAGGAGATCGCTTGAACCCCGGAGGCAGGGGTTGCAGTGAGTTAAGATTGTGCCACTGCACTCCAGCCTGGGCAACAGACCATGACTCTGTGGAAAACTTAAAAAAAAAAAAAAAAAAAAAAGGAAAAGGAAACCTCCTTTGTCTACTACTTGATTACCCAGTGATACAGTTTGTATAAGAAAGGCAGGTTATGTGCCTGGTTTTTCTCTTTATTTACCAGTTTTGAAAATAGCGAGTTGGTTCCCTAGCATTTCCCTTGTTGACCAATTAGTTTGTATTATTACAAAGTCATAGAATTTAAACATGTTTGATGTGCTTCAGTCCATTGTGATTATTATCCTTGTTGATGCTCAGACTTCCCTGCCTCCTCCTGAGTCCTTTTCACCTGACTTCAGATGCCTTCGATGCTTCCTTGTTGTCTGGTATGACCGGATGTTCTTAGTCCGTCTTGTGCACCTCCTGCCCCTGCCTGAAACTGGCCATTTCTCTGAGGGGTCCTGGATTGAGTCTTTAGGGTAAACGGAATTAGAAGATCACAGGCTAGATCGTATTGCTATAGATTGGCCATTGCTTGAGATACAGGAAATACCTTTGTTTAAGATAACAGTACATGTTTTATCTTTAAAACACTCCCTATTCGAATTCAGGACTACAGAGTGTTTATTTTCTCTGCTGTATCTTATGCCTTTTCTCCTACACCAGGAGTTGCAGGTCTCAAGGATATTAGATGACAGTATTAGAATATCACATAATTAGTCATTTACTTAATTCCTCATTTTATAAAGTGAGACGTCCCCCCCCCCACACACACAAGAGCTCCAACCAGACAAAAAAAAATGTCCTGGTTGCTTTCTCACACCTCTGTTTTTTCTTTATCCTCACATTCCTAATCCAGTTGGTGATTAAGTCCTATTGATTTTGCTGCTTTAACGTTTCTCGTCTCCAGCCCCTTCCTCTGCCTGTTCTCAGTGCATTGATTTAGGCCTTCATCGTCCCTCTAGGTTTCATATCCTTCTGTTGTGCTGTGCATGTGGCTATGAGGATGGAGTGTAAAGTGCTTTTTGCCTGCATGGGACAGTCAGAATTCCTGTAAGCCTCTCCATGGTTTGTCTTCCTTGATATACTACACTCCAGGCATTGGAAGTAACCTGCAGTTTGTCAGACCTTTCATGTTCCTCTGCCTTTGCTCAGCTACTTACTCACTGGGTTTCATACGCTCTTTCCTCTCCAATGATAAAATTTCCCAACATTTTGTTAGGAAAAATTAGAAACATACAGAAAAGTTTAAAGAGTTTTCTAGAGAATGCCTCTATACCCACTACTCAGATTCTACTGTTAACATTTCACTTATACTTGCATTTTTATTTGCTATACAAATACCTACCCCTATATCCAACCATCACTAAAAACCTTCTCCTAAGTATTTTAGCGTGCGTATCATTAGTTCATTATTTGCTTACATTTTCTTTTGAGCCAAAATACATATACAATGAAATACACAGATTTGAAATGTGTATTATCTGAATTTTGATGAATGCGTACCCATGAGTAAGCCAAAATTCTGTCAAGTTATGTAGGGTGGTGGCTTTGCCTACCAGGGAACATTTGACAGTGTCCGGGCAGGGTAAGGGTAGGTTAGTACTGACATCTAGCAGGTAGAGTCCAAGAATAGCTCCCATGACAGTTCTTTCTCAAAAGTGCAACTGTTGATGGCCTTTGATACTTTGCTATTACATTACTAAAACCCTGAAGGTTTCATCATGCCTCTTGCCAAGTCAGTTCCCTACCCCCAGCCTCCTAGAGATAACCATTGTGATTTTTTACTTCCACCACCGTTTTCCCTGTTCTAGAAGATCGTAGAAATGGAATCAAACACTGTATACTTCATGGCAGTATTGCCTAAAAGGGAAACATTACCTGTAACTCTTCAAGGAATGTAAAGTTTTTCCATAAAAGAAATCTCTTGTAGGGTTTCACGTGAAGGACACAGAGACAGGTAGATAGTATTTTCATCAACACTGCTAGAGCAAATGAAGCAAAGGCATTCATATGACCGTTGCCTTTTGAAATTCCTAAGATAATGCCGACATGAAACTCACTGCAAGCGCTTTTACCTAGGAGAGACCGTATTGTCCAAAGGTACAGCTTTCTGGTGGCCTGGGTTGATTTAAGAGTCAAATCTAGAGAAAGGAATGGTTGGGCTAATCTTCACTTTCCACAAAGGGCACTTTTCTCAGCCAGGTGTCGATAAGACATCCACAGCATCCCAAAAAAAAAAAGGCATGCACAGCATCATTTCAAGGTGCTGTCTCACCTCAGTGCAGGTAACCGTGGTGTCAAAGGGAAAGCCGCCAAATTTGGAGATCAAATAAGAGGTCACTGAGGAAATACACCTTGTGTTAATGTTGGCTATGCAATTTTTTTCTCAAAGGTGGTGTATGAGAATATCTGAAGGCAAAGGAAGATTCTTTAAAAACCAACACAACAGGCCAGGCTTGGTGGCTCCCACCTGTAATCCCAGCACTTTGGGAGGCCGAGGCAGGAAGATGACCTGAGGTCAGGAGTTCAAGACCAGCCTGGCCAACATGGTGAAACTCGATCTGTACTAAAAATACAAAAATTAGCTGGGTGTGGTGGTACATGCCTTCCCAGCTACTCGCGAGGCTGAGGCATGAGAATTTCTTGAACCCAGGAGATGAAGGTTGCAGTGAGCTGAGATCGTGCCACTGCACTCCAGGCTGGGTGACAGAGCAAGACCCTGTCTCAAAAAAAATAAAATAATAATAAGTAAAACAACAGCATGGCTGTGGTTCCACTCCAACAGAAAGCTCAGGTCCCCAGAGTTTACCTCCTGTTCATCCTTGACAGCTCTGCTGGCTAATAGTCATATGTTTATTAGTCATTGATTAACGGATTCATGCATTTATCAAAGGTTACTTGTTGATGTCATTCAGTCTCATGACTTTAAATACCAAGCTATTTGCTGACAACTCCAAAATTTTTATCTGTAACTTGATTTGCAAATTCATATATCTGGTTCCCTATCTGACGTTTCCACTTAAAAGGCAGTTCAACTTTGTCCAAAACTGAATTCCTGATCCTGAATTCCTGGTCTCTGAAGCCTTTTCTTTTCCTAACTCAGAAAATAGCAACTTTTCTTCCCAGCTATTGAAGTCAGCTCCATGTCATCTTAGACCATTTTCTTGTCTCACACTGCACATCCAATCTGTGAGCAAGTCTTGGTGGCTCTACCTTCCAAGTATATTGTGGGCCTAACCAGTTTTCACCACCTCTATTACAGCCATCTTGCTTTAAGCTACCATAATCTCTGCTGGAATCATTGCAGTAGTGGACTGAGTTTATTTCCATCCTTCTTCCTCATAGTTTATTTTCAGTACTACAGCCAGAGTGATCCTTTAAAAATATAAAACGTGGGCTGGGCACTCACGCCTGTAATCCCAGCACTTTGGGAGGCTGATGGGGGCGGATAACCTGAGGTCAGGGGTTCAAGACCAACCTGACCAACATGGGGGAAACCTTGCCTCTACTAAAAAAATTAGCTGGGCATGGTGGCTCATGCCTGTAATCCCAGCTGCTTGGGAGGCTGAGGCAGGAGAATCTCTTGAACCCAGGAGGCGGAGGTTGCAGTGAGCCAAGATTGTGCCATTGCACTCCAGCCTAGGCAACGAGTGAAACTCGATGTAGATATATACATATAAACAGTGGCCAAAACCACTGCTTGGCTCCCCATTTCATTCAGTGTCAGCGTCATCTTCATGGCCTGAAGACCCTGTGATCTACTGCTCCCCTTGCTCTGGTGTTTCTTTTCTTGTATCTCCTGTTGCTCTTCCGTCCCTTCATTTGCTTGCTCTGTTCCGTGCACCCTGGCTTCCTGGCTGTACCTCACACCCACCGGGCGTGCATGACTTGCTTTCTCACTTCAGTGAGGTCTCCTTGCCTGACCACCCAACTTTAAATTTTGAATGTAAGTTTAGACTGCAGTTCCTTCAACCCTGTACTCACCTTTCCCTGCTTTGTTTCTGTTTGTCTGCTCGTCTCTCCCTCCATTGGAGTGTAAACTCGACGAGGGCATATAATTTTGTCTATTTTGTTTATTGTATTACCAGCACCTGATATCGTGCCTAGCGAATGGTGGGCACTCAATAAGTATTTGTTGAATAAATTATTGGGTCTCTGTCACCTGCTGGACCCTGCTAGGCACTGGGGACTCACTGCTGAATGATCTTTCTCCTCCTCGAGCGTAGACTCGAGGTACAGGAGACACGGTAATTGATTAACACTTAGATTCATGTACATAATTTTAGATAGAAACTCTTGAAGAAAACAGCTTTGGTTGTAGGAGAGGATAAAATAGAAAGCTAACAGCAGGAGTGGGGAGGCCCCTTGTTGTCCAAGTATTAAAAGCTGGGATCTGAAAGATGAGAGTTAAGTGGCTTCTGTGGTGTCGTGTCCTTTCTCTTTCCCAACACTTTTTTCTCTCTTAAAAATTAAAGATTGGCGCTGTGGCTCACGCCTATAATCCCAGCACTTTGGGAGGCCGAGGCGGGTGGATCACGAGCTCAAGAGATCGAGACCATCCTGGTCAACATGGTGAAACCCTGTCTCTACTAAAAATACAAAAATTAGCTGGGCATGGTGGCACATGCCTGTAGTCCCAACTACTTGGGAGGCTGAGACAGGAGAATCGCTTGAACCCAGGAGGCGGAGGTTGCGGTGAGCCGAGATCGCGCCATTGCACTCCAGCCTGGGTAACGAGCGAAACTCCGTCTCAAAAAAAAAAAAAAAAAATTAAAGCTGGGCTGGGCATGGTGGCATGCACCTGTAGTCCCAGCTACTTGGGAGGCCGAGGTGAGAGGATTGCTTGAGCCCAGGGGTTTAAGGCCAGCCAGAGCAACATATGAGTCCCTGTTTCTTAGAAAGAAAGAGAAGATGAGAGGGAAAGAGAGGAGGGAGGGAGGGAAGAAGAAAAGAAGGGAGGGAAGAAAGGAAGGAGAAAGGAAAGAGAAAGAAGGAGAAGGAAAGAAAGAAGAAAGTTAAATATGGGTCTTTCTACACATTGACCACTTTCATTAATCTTTGATTTGTACTGTTTTTGTTTCCTTTTTCATAGACTGCTCCTCTTACATTTATTAGTTTCTTTTTCTTTGGGGGGTTTTAACTGGCTATTATTTTTGCAATTTTTTGAGATTGATACTTAGAGAACACTAATGCTTGAAGTTATGGTTATAATTTATCTCTAAACACAGTGTTAGCTACATCCTACAAGAGTTGATAGTAGTATTTTTAGTAGGTATTTTTATACACTTTTTATATGTTCAATTTAATTATGAATATATTTGGATTTAAAGCTAACATCTTAGGATTTCTATTGCTCCTACCAGTGCCATGTTCATTTTCCTCTTTCCTTGCCTTCTCTTGGATTAATCAAACATCTTTTATTCCATTTTCCCCTACTGTATTATCTTATTCATTTACTTATTCAGATACATTCATTTACCTTTTAGAGACAGGGTGTTGCTGTGTCACCCAGGCTGGAGTGCAGTGGTGAGATCATAGCTCACTGCAGCCTCGAACTCCTAGGCTCAGGCAATCCTCCCACTTCACCTTCCCAAGTAATTGAGACTACAGGTGCGTGCCACCATGTTCAGCTAATTAAAAAAAAAAATTTAGCATCAGGTCTCACTGTGATGCCCAGGCTGGTTTCAAACTCCGGGCCTCAGGGCTTCTCCCACCTTGGCCTCCCAACATGGGACGAGAGGCATGAGGCACCTGATTTTAAAGCATTACCCTGCAGGTTATACCATGCGTCCCTGGTTTATTAAAGTCTAGTGTAAATAGTTGTATCACTTTCCTGTCAGCGTGTGGACCTTCATTTACTACTCGCATACCCTTCCTGTCATTATTGTCATTTATTTTAATTCTGCATATTTTCGACCCCACAAGACATTTTGTTTTACACAGTATTCATTTAGTCTACCTCAAATTTCTCCTTTCTATCATTATTCCCCCTCTGTCTTTGCAGTGCTTCTGTCTAGGATCATGTTTCTTTTTTCTTTTTTTTTTTTTTTGAGATAGTCTCACTCTGTTGCCCGGGCTAGAGTGCAATGACGCAATCTCAGCTCACTGCAGCCTCTGCCTCCCAGGTTCAAGCAGTTCTCCTGCCTCAGCCTCCCGAGTAGCTGGGATTACTGATGTGCTGCATCACCACCCCGGCTAATTTTTCTATTTTTAGTAGAAATGGGGTTTTACCATGTTGGCCACTTGGACTGAAACTCCTGGCCTCAAGCGATCCACCCACCTCAGCCTCCCGAAGTGCTGGGATTACAGGCATGAACCACTGCACCTGGTCAGATCATGTTTCTTTTGCCTGACGAACTTCCTTTGGTGTGAACAAATTCAGTTTTGATTCATCTGGAAAAGAAAATTTCTTGAACCTTAATTTTCAGACGAAATTTAGACTTGCACGTAGGACTGCGGCGGGGTAGCTCCTTGTCTTTCGGCTTCCTTTCTTTCGGTTGGTGTTAGCTGTCAGTCTTAGTTTGTGTTCTTCCCCCGTTCTCTAGCTGCTGCTAAAGATGTCTAGTTTTGTTTTCAGAACATTGACTCTGATGTGCTTGCATATGTATTTATTTGTCCTGCTTTGGGTTTGACACTTTTTTTTTTCTCACAGTGACACTTCTTGTATCTATGGCTTAGTGTGTCTTTCTTCAATTTTGGAAAGGTTTTAACCATAGCGCTCTCTCTCCAAATTTTGCTTTGTCCCGTTCTTCCCCTCTGTTTTTGCTGATGATAAAGTGGAGCATCCGATCATAGGAAACGTCACTGAGTTGGAGTTATTTAGGACGTCATTAATGTGTTTGTTCACCTGTGTGATGCTGACATCTCTAAAAAGATGATAGGAGCAGGGCACGGTGGCACTCTGGGAGGCCAAGGCGGGTGGATCGCTGGAGCCCCGGCATCCAAGACCAGCTTGGGCAACATAGCAAGACCCTGTCTCCAAAAATTAGCCGTGCGTGGTGGTACACACCTGTAGTCCCAGCTACATGGGAGGCTGAGGCAGGAGGATCACTTGAGCCTGCGGAGGTCGAGGCTTCAGTGAGTTGTGATCGCACCACTGCTCTCCAGCCTGGGCAATAGAGTGAGACCTTGTCTCAAAAAGAAAAAAAAATGATAGTAGTTGAGGAGGAAAGAAAGACTGATGAGTTAGGAACAAAATGGCTTTCTTGAGTAAGAGTGCATGAGGGAGTGACTTTAAGTGTGATTATGACTTTTAAGAGTGACTTTAAGGTGGCAACACAGAGTGGTGGCTGGACCATGTATAGTTATATGGAAACACACCTCCAAGGAGCAGGAAGATTTGCAAGAGGGAAAGAGGAGCAAACTCATGGCAGCAAAAATGAAAAGGAAGGATGGTATTTTCCTTCCTGGCCTTAACAAATTAGGAGTGTGAGACCAAAAAGTGTTTCCAGCGCAATGGGCTGCCAGAGAAGTCATGTGTCAGGGAAGAGTGAAAGAAACCAGAAATATTTTTCTAAAGTTAATAGCTTATTGATCAATGAGCAGGGATTTCAGAGGACAGAGCTAAGAGGTTTGGGACAGGAGAGGAAAGAGAAATTAGATTTTAATGGAAAGTACAGAGCCGTGTGAGGTTCATGTGATGATAGGTGACTTAGGAAGCCTCACCTTCCGGCAATGACAGGTAGAAGGGATGCTGCAAGGCTAACGAGGTCGGTCCTGCTAGTTTCTGAGGTAAGGATGGTTGTTGGATTTCTACCCTCATTACAAAGGCTTCCCCTTACAGTATAGGGGTGCATGAGTTGATACCACCCTGAAGTTTTGTGTTGGGACTTACAGCCTGTAGTGGAGGGTGACCTAGCTGGGTAGGCTTCCCAGTAAGGACTGTGATATTGGTATGTTCTAGTGTCTTCATGCATGGCTCACTCAGGCTACACATAGCAGCTTCCCAAGGTTTTTCAAGGTTTTGAGATGGTAAAATCCAAAGCTAGACCCCGGACCAGGTTGAATGCACCAAGTTAAATACCCATTATGAGGCCTCTAGTGGCCAGTCAGCCACTTAGCAGCAAACTCCTCTTTGCCCTCTGTTTATCTGGGTGCTGTCTTTTCATCCTAGGATGGCACAATCTGTCAATAATGACATAATATGCAGTTGGCCAGCTTCTTCTGCTAAGAGCCAGAAAGCAAATATTTCAGACTTCACGGGCCATAAGATTGTTACCCCAACTAACTACATGACTGTTCTATAATATTATAGTTTGAAAGCAGCCAGAGTAATACAAATGCCAGCGGCTGTGTTCTGATTAAATTTTATTTACAAAAACAAGCAGTGGGCTAGATTTGGCCATGAGTTGTAATTTGCCAACCTCTGGTCAAATAAAACCTCCAGTATTCTTCACTGGGACCACTGTTAGACTTTGACAGTACACTTCATGGTAAACTTTTTATGTGACACGTGGCCTTCAGATTGGGTGAAAATCTAGTAATTTTTACAGATGTGGTAACAAATGAAGTGCTTAGTTTTTATTCATAGGGACTATAAGTACTTGTTACTCTGTATTCTGTGACTCTTTTTCTCAGCATTTACTATTGAATATTACGTTCTTCCTTAGATTCTCCTGTGCCTTCCTGTTACCGTTCTCTCTCCTGGTTCTCCCACCACTCCAGCTGTTTTCCATTACCTTCATGGTGTTTTTTCAACGTGGATGCTTTACCTCCTGGTTGGTCCTTCACCTCCCTTTTGGTTTTCCCTAGCACTCCGTCCTAATCTTCCCTTTCCCTCATATTCTCCCTGAACATTCTTCTTCATGGCTGTTGTATTTAGAACCATGCTTCAAAATCTGCATTTCAGACCCATCTAGAAACTTTCAGGTTTTTATTTTGGGCTGCTTGTTGGACATAGTTATCTGTGTGACTCAGAGGTATGTCAAAACTAACTCAGTCATCTGTTCTTCCTCCTGTGTTCCTTGTCCCGTGAATGGCCTCACAGTCTACTCAGTCATCCTGGACGCCTGGGAGTCAGTCATTCCTCCTCGATTCAGCCTGTTGTCAGGTCCCATCGGTCTCGCCTCTTCAGTCTTTGGATGCGTCTTCAGGGCTCTGAGCTGTTACAGTCTCTGGGTTGGTCTGACTCTTTCCAGTTCCGACCCCTTCCGTCTGTGCTGTAGACCAATGCCACAGTGACTGTTGCTGTAGACCAGTGCCACAGTGACTGTTGCTGTAGACCAGTGCCACAGGGACTGTTGCTGTAGACCAGTGCCACAGGGACTGTTGCTGTAGACCAGTGCCACAGGGACTGTTGCTGTAGACCAGTGCCACAGTGACTGTTGCTGTAGACCAGTGCCACAGGGACTGTTGCTGTAGACCAGTGCCACAGGGACTGTTGCTGTAGACCAGTGCCACAGGGACTGTTGCTGTAGACCAGTGCCACAGGGACTGTTGCTGTAGACCAGTGCCACAGGGACTGTTGCTGTAGACCAGTGCCACAGGGACTGTTGCTGTAGACCAGTGCCACAGGGACTGTTGCTGTAGACCAGTGCCACAGGGACTGTTGCTGTAGACCAGTGCCACAGTGACTGTTGCTGTAGACCAGTGCCACAGGGACTGTTGCTGTAGACCAGTGCCACAGGGACTGTTGCTGTAGACCAGTGCCACAGGGACTGTTGACTCCCCCTCAGGGAGAACTCAGCCTCTTCATTTGAGTCCATAGGTGCTTTGCAGTGTTTATTACATTATAGTACGTTTCAGAGTATGATGTTTCTCCCAGTTGTTTAAGCTTCTTGAGGGTAGGGACTGGTTCACTCACAAGCAGTATGTGTTAGAAGCAGTAAGGGCTTTGAGATTCTGTATATGTTCAGTTGGTACAAACCTTCAGAGCCCTTATTGCTTCTAACACCTATTGCTTGTTATATAGGTGTTTGATAAAATTTGAATAAGTGCATTTTAGATTCCCAGATAAACAGAATGGATTTAATGTACGTGCTTATTTCTATACCCTTAGGAAACCCCAAGGAAATGAGAGTTAAGGAATACAGGAAATTGTGTAAAACCACAAGGACAGAAAGCATGAGAAAATAGGCAGAGTCGAGGAACAGTAGCAGAGAAGCGTCTTCGTTCCCATCCGTGCCCCAGCAGTAGGAGACTGGTGGAATTTATTTTTCTGAGAAAAATATGTACAGATATTGACCTTTGGGGGCCACTAATGATATAATTAACTCTCTGCCTAATTATTCACCTATGGTAACATCTTGGGTGTTGACAAAGCCACACTCAACAATAAGAATTCTATTCTGCCTTTAAATTTTAATTAATTTTTAAAATTAATTTTTAAGCTTCAAGGGAACACTTACACACTGCTGGTGGGAATGTAAATTAAAACCTCTTTGGAAAACAGTGTGGAGATTCCTTAGAGAACTATAAGTAGAACTACCATTCAATCCAGCCGTCCCACTCCTGGGTGTCTGCCCAGAGGAAAAGAAGCCGTTCTGTGAAAAAGACACCTGCACATGCATGTTTGTAACAGCACAATTCACAATGCAGAGACACGGCACCAGCCTAAGTGCCCATCGACCAGTGAGTGAATAAAGAAAACGTGCTATATATACACCATGGAACACTGCTCAGCCATAAAAAGGAATGGAGTAATGTCTTTTGCTGCAACTTGGATGGAGCTGGAGGCCATTATCCTAAGTGAAGTAACTCAGGAGTGGCAAACCAAAAACAGTATGTTCTCACTTGTAAGTGAGAGCTAAACTATGAGTACTCAAAGGCAAACAGAGTGATACAGTAGACTTTGGCAATTCAGAAGTGGGAGGATGGAAGAAGGGTGAGGGATAAGAAACATATTGGGTGGCCAGGTACAGTGGCTAATACCTGTAACCTTGCACCTTGAGAGGCCGAGAAGGGCGGATCACTTGAGGCCAGGAGTTTGAGACCAGCCTGGCCAACATGGTGAAACCTCATCTCTACTAAAAATAAAAAAATTTGCTGGACTTGGTGGCGAGCGCCTGTAGTCCCAGCTACTCGGGAGGCTGAGGTAGGAGAATCATTTGAATCCAAAGATGGAGGTTGCAGTGAGCCAAGATCATACCAGTGCACTCCAGCTGGGTAACAAGAGTAGGGCCATGTCTCAAAAAAAGGAAAAACCATGATGTGTACAATGTACACTGTCTGGGTGACAAGTGCATTAAAATCCCAGAATTCACTAGATGTGGGATGGATATGGATTCACTATATATAGGGAATTCTGGGATTTTATATATTGTATAATTCATCCATGTTAACCAGTAACCTCTTGTACCTGTGAGAAACAAACCCACCTGTCCAAACCCAAAGAATGGACTCAGAGACCCAGAAAACAGCGAAAGCGAGATGTTTAATGACGGCCTTGCAAGATCAGGTTTCAGCAAGCAGTTTATTCCCTATAGCCCAGGTCCCTCCCCCAGTTGCTCATTGAGTACTGCGGGGGTTACAGTCTTCCCTGATGTCGCCTGTTGGTAGTTGGATTAAGGTTTCAAGTATGTTCTTTAGGATCTTCTGCTGCGTTTTATTGTAGCCTACCATGCATTGCAAGTGTCTCAGGACCCTGGTGTCTGCACTTAGCTGATAAGAAATCGTACAAGTATTTATATTGCAAGCTAGCCTAAACTAAATTATTTGGTGGGGTGAGGAGAGGGTAGTTAAGGGGTCCCCAAGTGACAGGCACCTGCCTGCTAGGTGAAAGGGAAGGCAGGAAGGGGTGGGGAGCAGTGATGGCTCAGTGCGCTCTGCTTCTTTATCTCTTTGTTTCCATGTAGTCTGTTTAAACCTATACTAAGGCACTTAGAATTGAAAATGGACTGCCACATATAGGTTATTTTCTACATGCCCCAAGAGCTATTGCATTTTTTTTAGTGGGAAGAAAGTTTTAAGTTTCTATACAATGATACTCACTATTTGGTTTATAGTTTATTGAGTTTAGAGAAATGTCTGTAGTGATGTAACCACCATTACCATCAACATCAGAACAATCCTTCCTTCTACCTTTTTTTTTTTTTAGCTGAGGTCTTACTGTAATGCCCAGGCTGGTCTTGAACTCCTGGGATCAAGCGATCCTCTCACCTCCGCCTCCCTGATAGCTGGGATTACAGGCATGTGCTCCTGGCATAGAACATTTCCCCCTTGTAGTCAGCCTTTCCCCATCCCTAACTCCTGGCGTTTATTCTCTATCCTCATAGCTTTACCTTTTCCAGAATATCCCTTAAATGGAATTGTGTAGGGTCTAGCCTTTGAGTCTGGCTTTGGTCACGTATAATGTATTTGAGATTCATCCATGTGGTTTCATGCGTCAGTACATGAAACAGTTCCTTTGCTGCTGAGTGCCAGTCCATGGAATGAACCAGTGTATTTATTCATCCATTCACCCATTGAAGGACAATTGCATTGCTTCCATGTGGGACAATTATAAATAAAGTTACTGTAAACGTTTCCAAACAGGTTTTTCTGTGAGCATAAGTGTTTGCTTCTCTTGAGTAAATGAGGCGGAGAGGCTGAGGATTGCTGGGTCATATGATAAGTAGATGTTTAACTTCATAGGAAACTGCCAGTTTGGTTTCCATACTATGGTGTGATCACCAACAATGAATGAGAGTTTCAGTTGCTGCACATCCTCACCAGGACTTGGGTATGTCTATTTTGTTATGTTTGTTTGCTATTCTGGTGGGTGTGTAGTAGTGCGTCATTGGGATTTTCATTTGCATTTGTCTAATAACTGAAGATGATGGGCATCTTTCCATATGCTTATATGCCATCTGTATATATTTGGTGACTTGTTTGTTTAAATCTTTTGCCTTTAAACAAATTAGATTGTTTGTTTCCTTATGGTTCAGTTTTTAGAGTTTTTGAAAATATAGGGCCAGGCGTGGTAGCTCATGCCTGTAATCTCAGCACTTTGGGAGGCCGAGGCAGGTGGATCATTTGAGGTCAGGAGTTCGAGACCAGCCTAGCTAACACAGTGAAACCCCATCTCTACTAAAAATACAAAAAAAAATTAGCCAGGCGTGATGGCACATGCCTGTAATCCCAGCTATTCGGGAGGCTGAGGTGGGAGAATCGCTTGAACCCAGCGGGTGGAGGTTGTGGTGAGCTGAGATGGCGCCACTACACTCTTGCCTGGATGACAGAGCGAGACTCCATCTCAAAAAAAAAAAAATCAGCTGTGTCTGTTGCTGAGCCCTGTATTCTTCTTTGCTGACCGTTGTGTCTGCCCTTTCACCACTGTCACACTGTCTTGATTACTGGAGCTTTACAACATCTTGAAGTTAGTATGTGGTTGCCAACTTTATTCTTTTTCAAAACCATTTTGGCTTTTCTAGTTTCTTCGCTTTTCTGTATGAAATTTGTCACTATCTTACAAAAAAATCCTACTGAGCTACATATATACATTTATATATTTAACTTAAAAAAATTTTTTTTGTTGAGACAGGTTCTCCTGGGCTCAAGTGATCCTCCTGCCTCAGCCTCCCAAAGTGCTGGGATTGCAGGCTTGAACCACCGCGCCCGGCCTCACTTGGGATTTTCTACATAGACAATCGTGCCATCTGCAAATCGAGTTTTATTCCTTCTTTTCTGATGTGTATGCCTTTGACTTTTTTTCTTCCTTTATTTTACCAGCTAGGGCTTTCAGTACAGTGTTGAGTAGGAGTGGTAAGAGCAGACATGCTTGCTATCTTCCAATCTTAGGGAGAAGGAATTTCGTCTTCCCCATTTAATGTGGTGTTAACTGTAGGAGTATTTTAGATGACCTTTATCAAATCAAGGAAAATCGCCTCTCTTCCTAGCTTGCAGAGTTTTAATCATGAATAGATGTTGCATTTTGTCAAATATATTATCTGCGTCTATTGAGATGATGATGTGGTTTTTCTTCAGTCTGTTAACATGATGAATTGCACTGATAGGTTTTTGAATGTCACACCAGCCTTGCATTTAAATTAATCCCACTTGGTCATGATCTGTTATCCTTTCTGTATATTGCTGGATTTGATTTACAATATTTTGTTGAGGGGTTTTGAGAGTCTGTTTTTCTGAATGACATTGGTCTATAGTGTTTTCTTCTTTTACTGCTTTTGTATGATTTTGATGTCACAGTAAAGCTGGCCTACAAAATGAGTTGAGAAGTGTCCCCTCCTCTTCTGTTTTCTGGAAGAGATTGTGTACAATTGGTATCATTTAGTGTATATTTGGTAGAATTTGCCAACGAAACCATCTGGACCTGGAGTTTTTGTTTTCTTATAAGATTTTTAACTATTAATAGGAATATTCATATTCTGTATTTCTTGAGTGAGTTTTGGTGTCAGTGAATTTCAAAGTATTGGTCCTTTGCATCTAAGTTGTCAAATTTATAGGCATAGAGTTCTTGATTATCCTCTTAATATATATAACTGTTTCTAGTGATATCCCTTTCATTTCTGATATTTAATATTTTGTATCTTTTTATTTTTTTGTCACAGGTTTTTCAGTAAAAGTTAGCTAGAGGTTTATTGATTTTCTTTTTACTTTTTTGAGATGGAGTCTCGCTTTGTGTCCCAAGCTGGAGTGCGGTCGGGTTATCTTGGCTCTGCCTCCCAGGTTCAAGTAATTCTCATGCCTTGGCCTCCAGAGTAGTTGGGATTACAGACGCCCACCACCATGCCTGGCTACTTTTTATATTTTTAGTAGAGACAAAGCTTTCACCATGTTGGCTAGGCTGGTCTTGAACTCTCGAACTCCTGACCTCAAGTGATCCATTGACCTCAGCCTCCCAAAGTGCTGGAATCACAGGCATGAGCCACCGCGCCTAGCCTGTTTATTGATTTTCTTTATCATTTCAAAGAACCAGCCTTTGGTTTCATTTATTTTCTCTATTTTTTTCTGTTTTAAATTTCATTTATTTCTGCTCTAAGTTTTGTTTTGTTTTCCTTCCTTCTGCTTGCTTTAGATCTAAATTGTTCTTTTGGTAGTTTTTGTGGGTTTTTAAGGAGGAAGCTTTGTGTTGTTTTTGCTGTTTTGAGGCAGGGTTTCCCTCTGTTGCCCAGGCTGGAGTGCAGTGGTACAATCTCAGCTCACAGCAACCTCTGCCTCCCAGGTTCCAGTGATTCTCCTGCCTCAGCCTCCCAAGCAGCTGACAGTACAGGCAGCTGCCACTGCCTCCAGCTAATTTTTGTATTTGGTAGAGATGAGGTTTCACCATGTTAGCCAGGCTGCTCTTGAACTCCGGAGCTCAAGTAATCCACCCACCTCGGCCTCTCAAAGTGCTGAGATTGCAGGGTGAGCCACTACACCTGGCCTGTTCTTTTTGTAGTTTTTTAAGGCAGAAGCTTAATGATTTCAGATCTTCTTTCTAATATAAGCATTTTAATGCTGTAAATTTCTCTCTCATCACTACTTTAGCTGCATAACACTAATTTTAATTTGTTATATTTTTATTCAGTTCAGAATTTTTTCTTATTTCCTTGAGACTTCCTCTTTGATGCATAAATTTTTTTTAGAAATCAATTTCCAAATAGTTGAACATTTTGCAGATGTCTGTCTTTATGACTTCTAGTTTAATTCCACTGTGGTCAGAGGACATACTTTGTACGATTTCAGTTATTTTAAAGTTGAAGTTTGTTTACGATATGTTTATGTTTTGTTTACAGTGTAGTCTATCTTGATGAAAGTTCCATGTGTACTTGTAAAGAATGTGTGTAGTGTTGTTGGGCGCAGTATCTGTAAATGTCCGGTCAAGTTGGTTGACGGTTCTCTTCAGGCCTTCTGTATTTTTTCTGATCTTCTGCCCA
This sequence comes from Ateles fusciceps, assembly GCA_036589455.1. Taxonomy (NCBI): domain Eukaryota; kingdom Metazoa; phylum Chordata; class Mammalia; order Primates; family Atelidae; genus Ateles; species Ateles fusciceps. Next base: position 836,359 of record JAZHEH010002106.1, on the reverse strand, counting down.
CCAGTTCTGTCCCTTACTGAGAGAGATTGAAGTCTTTAGTATAATTATGGGTGTAGTCTTTATCTCAGTTCTGTTAGTTTTTGTTTCATTTATTTGGGAGTTCTCTTGTTAGATGCCTACGCATTTATGATTGTTCTGGGCTCTTGGCTAACTGACCCTTTTACCGTTATGTGTCTCTCTCTATTCCCTGGTAAGCTCCCTTGTTCTGGAGACTGCATTTTCTGCTATTAATACAGCCACTGTGCCTTTTCTTTTCTTGTGCAAATTTTTTACAATATAAAGTTTGCATTTTAACTATTTTCTGGATTTCTTTTGATTAGTATTTATATGATATAACTTGTTTCATCTTTTTACTCTTAACCTATGTTATTATATTTGAAGTGAGTTTTTTGTAAACAGCATGTACTTGGGATTTTCTTGCTTTTAAGTTCAGTTTGACAACGTCTGTCTTTTATTCATATATTCACACATTTAGTTTTAATATGCTTATTAGTATGTTTAGATTTAGGTCAGCCTCTCCGTTTCGGTTTGTCCTTTCCCCCGTTTCATGCCTTCTTTTGGATATTGGTATTTTTGGTATTTTATCTATTGATTTTTTGTTTATATCTCTGTGAATTGTTTTTTAGGTGGTGGCTCTAGAGATTACAGCATGCACACATAGCCTTTCATATTCTAGTTAGATTTTATATTTAACAACTTTAAGGAGAATGTAGAAATCTTACAACTATTAATATAAAGATTCCTTAATCCTCCCCCACCTTATGTTATAATTGTCATCTGTGTTACATTTACATATATTGAAAACTCCACTCCACAAGGTTACATTTGCTTCCAACAATCTTACAGCTTTGAAATTGAAAAACAAAGTCTTTTGATACATCTTTAGTCAGTTTTCTAAAAATTGTAATGTAAATTAACCGGGCGCATGCCTATAATCCCAGCACTTTGGGAGGGCGAGGTGAGAGGATCACTTGAGACCAGGAGACCCCCATCTCTTTAAAAAAAAAAAAGTCATTTTATTGTAAATTGACAGTTGATAGTTGTATATATTTATGGAGTAAAACATGATAATTTACCAGTATAATAAGGAATCGTTAAATCAAGCTAATTAACATCCATCTCCTCAAATACTTATCCTTTATTGTGACTGAGAACATTAGAAATTTATTCTCTTAGCAGTTTTGAAATGTAGAATACACTATTATTTGCTATGTTTACTATGCTGTGCAGTAGATCTCAAATAAAATTTATTCCTCCTGTCTGAGATTTTTGTATCCTTTCACCACCATCTCTTCATTCCTCCCCCGCCCCCCCAGCCTTTGTAGCCACCATTCTACTCTCTGCTTCTGTGAGTTCAGTTGTCTTAGTTTCCACATGTAAGTGAAAGCATGCAGTATTTGTCTTTCTGTGCCGGGTTTATTTCACTCAGCATTGTGTTCTCCAGTCCTATCCATGTCACTAGTGACAGAATCTCCCTTGTTTTAAAGGCTGAATAAGCTTAGAAATGGTAAAGCACTTCAGTGATTAAAAAAGTCTAGGCCAGGCACAGTGGCTCACACCTATGGTCCCAACGCTTTGAGAGGCCTTTGAGAGCCGATCACGAGGTCAGGAGTTCAAGACCAGCCTGACCAACATAGTGAAACCCTGTCTCTACTAAAAATACCAAAAATTAGCTGGCAAAATTGGTAGGCATTTGAATTCTTGTTTGCTCATATAATGTGTTGTTTTTCTCTGGATGCTTTCAAGAGCTTTTCTGTCTTTGGCTTTTAGTAGTTTGGTGTGATGTGTCTGGGTATGGTGTTCTTTGAGTTTAATCAACTCTCATGTTCACTGAGTGTTTCAATCTATAAGTTTTTATATCTGGCTCAATTTGGGAAGTTAGCCACTATTTCTCATATTGTTTTGTGCATCAATCTCTTCTCCTTCCGTAAGTCCAGTGAAATAAATGTTAGATCTTTTGATACTGTCCTGTATTTAAGATTGTTAAATATATATATGGTTTAGGCATTCTATATTTAAGATTTAAGATTGGTATTTAAGATTATTCCCTAAGTCTCTATTCTTTTTAAATATGTTTTTCCTCTCTGTTGTTCAAATTGGGTAATTTATGTTAATCCTTCAGCTCACTGAGTCTTCCCTTTGGTGTCTCCATTCTGCTGTTGACCTCATCTAGTGGATTTTTAATTTCAGATCTTATATTATTTAGTTCTACAGTTTCCATTTGTTTGTTTGTTTGTTTTTGTTTTTTATGGTTACTTTTTCTCTGCCTAGAACTTGCATCTTTCCAGTCATTTCTCTTTACTTTGACTTGTGGGACATAGATGTAATAACTTTTAAATTGTATTCTGATAATTCCAACATCTGTTTCATCTCAGGGTTGTCATCCGTTCATCATCGTTTGTTTCTCTTGAGAATTGGTAACATTCTTCTGGTTTTTCGTATGTCATATAATCTTGGAGGGCATCGCCAAAGTATTTTGAAGGTTATGCTGTAAGAGTCTGGGTCCTGTCAACATCTGGAGAATGATGATCTTGCTTTGTTTTAACAGGCAGTCCAGTACCTCAAGCTCTGTCTCTCCTTCTGTGGGTGATGGGTCCAATGCCAGTTCCATTTTAAAAGCATCTGCTATCCTGTTTGAGTTTGCCCTCACATGCGCCTCTCAGGGATTTGTCTGCAACTTCAGTGATGGTTTATGTCGTAGTTTATTTCTGAGAGACTTTGCTGTGCCTTTGGGATCTGTTTCATGCATGTGCCACTCTGGGGCTAGTGTTAGTTCCTACACAGAATTAAGGGATTCCTTTCTCTGGTTCTTTTCTTGCTGGGATTTTCTTGCCAATCTCTGGCTCCCAGGTACCCCTTTCCCTGTTCCTCTTGCTAGAAAGACAGGTTTCTCTCAGACAGTTTGAACCTCCTTTACTGTCACAGAGTTCCATGTGACTGGCATCACCCAAAAAGTGAGGCAGTGAAAGAACAGAGAAGAAACAGCAGGATTCCTTTTACATGTTCACTTCTTCCAGGCAAAGAGACAGGCTTTCTCTCAGGCTCTGAGGTGCCTGGCCTGCTGGCCAACCTTTAGGCAAGGCCAAGAGGGAAGAAATAAATGAATGTGAAAGCATGCTGTCATCATACTCTGTAGCCCCCATGGATCTCTCTTCCTCATCCTCTGGCCAGAAAGAAGTTTCGTGGGTTTTTTGGTTTTGTTTTGTTTTGTTTTGTTTTGTTTTTGCTGTCTCGACCGACCCCCCTTACCCCTTGGGCAATTATGCAAAGAAGTTGGGAAAAGAACCCAAGAAACTTCATTGTACTACTTGTTCTTCCAATTTTGACTTCTCTGTTCTATCAACCAGCTATTTTTCCTTTTCAGAATCCTTAGTTGCTTTTTGTGTTGTCCAATTTTTAGGTGTAATCCGTCAGGAAGAACAGCTTGTAGTGGGCATGTTCCATTTTATCCAGCACTGGAATTGGCATTCAGATTTTTTTTTTTTTTTTTTTTGAGATAGTGTTTCATTCCGTCAGTCAGACTGGAGTGCAGTAGCACAAACACGGCTCACTGCAGCCTCAACCTCTGGGCTCAAGTGATCCTCCCACCTCAGCCTTGCTAGTATCTGGGACTACAGGCATGCGCCACCACACCCAACAAATATTTTGCGGGGTGGGGGTGTTTTGTGTGTTTGGGTTTGTTTTTTTGATTTTTGTTTTTTTGTTTTTTGTAGAGATAGGGTTTCGCCATGTTGCCCAGGCTGATCTCAAACTCCTGGGTTCAAGCAATCCCCCCCCGCCTCAGCCTCCCAAACTGCTGGGATTATAGGTGTGAAGCACTGCCTGGCTGACACTCCGATTTTTAATAACTTGGTCTTACAAATGAATACACAGTGAATGGTCCCCAGACATTTGAGGAAAGTCTCTAGTATGAGAGACACACAGGGACATATGTCCAAGGAACTCAGAGCGACCAAAAATTGAAGTAGCCGGAAGTAAACTTAAACATAAATGATTTGATCTCCTTAAATCTAAGAAAAAGTGATATCCTTAAACAAAGCAAGATGCTATTTATGTAAAAGAAACAATCATAGAGACTAAGAGAGAACACTTAAACATATGGTAGCAATAAGTTTAATAAATGAATTTAACAGGTTTGGGAGAGTCATGCTAATCTCCTAGAAATGGAGGAAAAGGAAAAAGAGGGAAAACAGAAGATCAAAGAAAATTAAAGGACCTGTTTTCACACTAGTATAAATTTAAAAAAAAAAAGAAAGAAAATTAGAGAACCAGCATTTGGCTAAGAAATACATAAAACTGGCCAGGCGCAGTGGCTCACACCTGTAATCCCAGCACTTTGGAAGGCCGAGGTGTGTGGGTCACAAGGTCGGGAGATCGAGACCGTCCTGGCCAACATGGTGAAACCCCATCTCTATAAAAAAGAAAAACAGAGAGAGAGAGAAATATATGAAAATGACCTCGTACTGAAGAATGTGAATTTCTGCATGGAAAGAGCCCTTCCCAGTGAACAACTGAACATCCACAACAAGGCACATCCTTTGTGAAATCTGATAACGCTCAGATTAAAAAGATCTTAGAGCGGAAACAGGTCACATTGAAAGGTCAGAATCGCATCAGATTTTTCAAGGGCCAACTCTGAAAGCAGGATGGTGAGAGAGTGTCTTTAAAAATGTTGAAGGATTTGTGGCCTTTAGTGCTGCCAAGGAAGCATCGCTCAGGCCTCTCTCCCCCACTGCGGGCATGTCTAAGCCCTTTCCTAAAGAGCCTGAACAGCTGGGGAAGCCTTGAAATGGCCAAGAGTGTGGGGGAGCCCTTCTGAGCCATGGGGAATGCTCACAACTGTGTGGTCCTGAGACCCGAACTCCAGGCACTCCGGGGTCTTTGGGTTGGTCATCTGCCACTGTGGAGGAGATGGGTGAGCTCTGAATCAAGGCCATACCAGGTAGATGGCAGAGCTGTGGAACCCAAGAGAGCTGTCTGAAGAGAAGATTCTCAAAGACCAGGTGCCCACGTGACTGTGGAAAAGATACTTGTTGGCGGCATTAAACAGGACACCAAAGAACATCACCTAAGAGATTATTTTGAACAGGATAGAAAAATTGAAGTGATTGAAATCACAGCTGACTGAGGCAGTGGCAAGAAAAGGGTCTTTGCTTTTGTAACCTTTCACGACCAGGACTCCATGGATAAGATTGTCATTCGGAAGTACTGTCCTGTGAATGGCCACAGCTGTGAAGTCAGGAAAGCCCGGGTTGCAGCAGGACATGACTGGTGCCTCATCCAGCCAGAGAGGCCAAAGGGTCCTGGAAACTGGTGGAGGTGGTTTTGGTGGGAGTGACAAGTTTGGTCGTGGTGGCTTTGGTGGCAGCCATGGTGGTGGTGGATATGGTGGCAGTGGGGGATGGCTGTCATGGATTTGGTAATAGTGGAAGCAGTTTTGGAAGTGGTAGAAGCGACAGTGATTTTGGCAGTTACAACAGTCAGTCTTCAAATCTTGGACTCATAAAGAGAAAAATCTCTGGAGGCAGAAGCTCTGACCCCTGTGGTTGTGGAAGCCAATATTTTGCCGAACCCTGACACCAGCGTGGCTGTGGTGATTGCAGTCGCTATGGCAGAGGCAGAGGGCATTAATTACTGCAGGAAATAAGGCTCAGCGGGAGACACAGGGCGTAGCCAGAGCAGGGACAGGGAAGCCGCAGGTTCCAAGGAATTCACAAACTCAGCCAGGCACAGTGGTGGCAGGGCCCAGCTGCTTCAGAGATGTGCTGCAGGCAGTGCTCACGTGCATGGGCAAAAGACTCCAGGGCTGTATTTGGGACTCATTGTATATATAACAGGGTATTTTAGTTTCTGTTCTCTGTAAAGCAATCCAACAAAGAATTTTAATGTAGATTTTTTGTTTTTTGCACTGATGTGGTTGATTGCCAAATGTAATAGTCTGATCATGACACTAAATAAATTGTCTTTAAGACATTCTGAGGGAAAATTGTTACTACTTCTTTTAGTTTTTATGTTTTTGAGACAGGGTCTCGCTGTCACCCAGGCTGGAATGCAGCGACACAATCCTAGTTCACTTCGGCCTCGAGCTCCTGGGCTCAAGCAGTCACTCCACCCCAGCTGCCCGAGTAGCTGGGGCTACAGGTGCATGCCACCACACCTGGCTAATTTTTTTATGTTTTGTAGAGGTGGGGTGTCACCATGTTGCTCAGGCTGGTCTTGAACTCCTGTCCTCAAGCAATCCTGAGCCTCCCAAAGTGCTATAATAACAGGCACGAGCCATTACACCTGGCCAGAAAATTATTTTTAATATATAACTATGTACCCAATCCATCAATTATGACAGCAGAAGAAAGATATTTTTAGATTTCCAGTATCTCAGAAATTTCACCTCTAGGGTGTATTTTCTCAAGGAAACAAGCTCTTAGAGGATTGTGCCACCAAGTAAAGTAAACCAAGGAGAAGTGGAAGACACCAAATGTAAGAAACGGGAGATTCTGTGTAGGGAAGAGACTGGAAGTCTTAGGACGACAGCCGCAGCAGGCCTAGAGAGCAGCCAGCCCATACCGTATCATCCAGAGTGTACCAGGAAGGCCAGCGGCTCCAGTAGAGATACCTGCAGGGAAAAGCACAAATCATGCATTTCTTGACATGGGTGATCTTCTTTAAAATATTGCTCAGAAGGGGTTCGGAAAACTAATAATGGTGACACAGAAAACTAAGCAAACAAAATATAAATTTTAACTCCAGGAAAAGCAATTTCTGCTGAAAAGGAAATACAATGAGAGTTAATTGTAGATATTTTTGTTATGGACAGTATAACATGTCTCTGGAAATTTTTATTTTCTACAGAATTGAGCCCTGAAAATACCAGGGCAAGAAACCTATAGCTTAAGAGAGTCCTAAACAACGTATCAAGTAAAATGGCAGTGGGGGACTAAACCATATAGAGTCTAGGAATGCTCACTTGTCATAAATCCTTAGATAACTCAAGGGTAAAAGTTGGGATAGTGCTTTTAGAGGAAAAGAAGAGGTGTTTAATTGCATTGGGCCATAGAAAGGGGCTAGCAAAGTTCTATTTCTTTTCTTTTTATTTTTTCCTTTTTTTTTTTTTTTTTTTTTTTTTTTAAGACAGGCTCTCACCCTGTCACCCAGGCTGGAGTACACTGGTGCAATCATAGCTCACTGCTTGCAGCCTCAAGCTCCTGGGCTCAAGTGATCAGCCTTCCGAGTAGCTGGGACTACAGGCATATGCCTTCACACTTAACAAGTGTTTTTTGTTTTTTAAGTAGGGACAGAGTCTCGTTATGTTGCCCAGGCTGGTCTTGAACTCCTGGTCTCCAAAAGTGCCGGGTTACAGGCATGAGCCGCCGTGTCCTGCCAAAGTTCTGTTTCTCAATGTGGGTGGTGGCTATAAGGGTATGTGCCTTATAAAAAATAATTTTAAAAAATACATTATTAAATGTATTTTATTTTTGTTTATTTTATATTTACTATATTATTTTTTATATTATGGTTTTAATATAATATTTTTAGAAAGACCCAGAAGAGTGGTCTTTTGGGGAGGAGAGGTAACTGGAACAAGGGCATGAGGTGGGGTGCCTCTGAGGTGCTGATACTGTGCTGTTTCTCTCTCTCTCTCTCTCTCTCTCTCTCTCTCTCTCTCTCCCTCCCTCCCTCCCTCCCTCCTCCCTCCCTCCTCTCCCCTCCCTCCCTCTCCCCCCCCTCCCCCCTCTCTCCCTCCCTCCCTCCCTTCCTTCCTTTCCTTTTCTTTCCTTTTCTTTTTCCTTTTCTTTTCTTTCTCTTTCTCTTTCTTTTTTTGACAGTCTTGCTCTGTCACCTAGGCTGGAGTGCAGTGACACGATCGATCTCGGCTCACTGCAACCTCCACCTCGCTGGTTCAACCAGTTCTCTGTCTCAGCCTCCCAAGTAGCTGGGACTACAGGCATGTGCTGCCACATACTTAGGAAAGATGGGGTTTCACCATGGTCGCCAGGCTACTCTCGAAATCCTGGCCTCAACTGATCCACCCACTTCGGCCTCCCAAAGCGCTGGGATTACAGGCATGGTCACCTTGCCCGGCTGTATTGCTCTGTTTCCGGATCCCGCTGCTGGTGCATGGGTGTGTTCAGCTCATAGAAATTCACTGAGCTTGATACACTTGTGCTTTATGACCTGTAATGAGGCTCCAACAAGAAGTATTTTTAAAAAGTACCGGAAGTTACGGGACAGGAATAGGGCAGACCACTCGGAACCCAGGCAACCCTGTGACCAGATGATGAAAGCAGTGCTATTCCTAGTAAGAATACTGGCAGAGTTTAAAGACTTGTTGAATTTTTTTTTCTTTTCTTTTCTTTTCTTTTTTACGACAGAGTTTCACTGTTGTTGCCCAGGCTGGAGTGCAATGGCGCAATCTTGGCTTACTGCAACCTCTGCCTGCCAGGTTCAAGCGATTCTCCTATCTCAGCCTCCCAAGTAGCTAAGATTACAGGTACCTGCCACCACGCCCTGCTAAGTTTTGTATTTTTAATAGAGACGAGGTTTCGCCATGTTGGCCAGGCTGGTCTCAAACTCCTGTCCTCAGGTGATCCACCCACCGTAGCCTCCCAAACTGCTGGGATTACAGGCATGAGCCACCATGCCCAGCCTAATTTTTGTATTTTTAGTAGAGATGGGGTTTCGCCATGTTGACCAGGCTGGTCTTGAACTGCTGACCTCAGGTGAGCCGTCCACCTCAGCCTCCGAAAGTGTTGGGATCACAGGCTGAATTTTTCTTTCTTTTTCTTTTCTTTTTTTTTTTTTTTTGAGACAGGGTCTCACTCTGTTGCCCAGGCTGGAGTGCAGTGGTGCGATGTCAGCTCACCACATCCTCCACCTCCCAGGTTGAAGTGATTATCCTGCCTCAGCCTCCTGAGTAGCTGGGATTACAGACGTGTGCCACCATGCCCAGCTAATTTTTGTATTTTTAGTAGAGAGTAGAAATAGGGGGGGAGGGGTTTGCACATTGGCCAGGCTGGTCTCGAACTCCTGACCTCCGGTGATCCACGTGCCTTGGCTCCCAAAGTGCTGGGATTCCAGGTGTGAGCTACCACACTTTTAACATGCTCAGGAAAATTATGTCTGGAGCATGCCACTTGGCGTTGTGTCTGTTTACTGATCACCTATGACTTGATTCACACTACAGAATCTTGTGTTAGGATGGACCATTTTGGGCTCTGTGTCAGACAATATACTGATAACCATGTAAACAGTATATACTGATAAAACCAAAAATTTTGATGTAAATACAAATTCTGGTGTAATTGGGAGGGGGGAGAGGGAAGCGAAAATCTACCAAATCATAGTCTAGTTTAGCATACAGTGACAGATTGCCCAAAAATAGTAAGTGGCCAGGCCTGGTGGCTCATGCCTGTAATCCCAGCACTTTGGGAGGCTGAGGTGGGAGGATTGCTTGAGCCCAGGAGTTCAAGACCAGCCTGGCCAACATAATAAGACCTCATCTCTAAAAAAAAAAAATTTTAATTAAAAAGTAAAAATAATAAGGCATTTTTGTAAAAAGAAATTTGTGAGTAAATATTGAGAAAAACCACTAAAAATGAGTTGCTTCTGAGGAGGATTCCTCAGGGGTCAGAGGAATCCTGCTTTGTGTTCTAAGTCCTGTAGCACTGTCTGATTTTTTCAACTATATATATGTATGAGTGTAATAACACTGAAAATAATGAAAACAAAACAGCAACTTACCAAATAAGCATACAGATGTCCCGCTAAGTTCCTCAGAGCATCTCACATGCACCCTTTTAAGCCTGGCAGATGTTTCTCCCACCTTTTTAGACTTTCCAATGTCAATTCTTCCTTTTTTTTTTTTTTTCTTTTTTTGGAGACAGAGTTTTGCTCTTGTTGTCCAGGCTGGAGTGCAATGGTGAGATCTCGGCTCACTGCAACCTCCGCCTCCAGGTTCAAACAATTCTCCTGCCTCAGCCTCCCAAGTGGCTGGCGTTACAAGTATGAGCCACTATACCTGGCTAATTTTGTATTTTTAGTAGAGATGGGGTTTCTCTATGTTGGTCAGGCTGATCTCAAACTCCCAACCTCAGGTGATGTGCCTGCCTCAGCCTCCCAAAGTGCTGGGATTACAGGTGTGAGCCACTGCTCCCAGCCCATTTTCCCTTTTTAATGGTCAGGAGTTTGAGCCGAGATTGCGCCATTGCACTCCAGCCTGGGCAACAGGAGCGAAACTCCGTCTCATAAATAAACAAATAAATTTACTTATTTATTTTAAAAAGTAAAGAGAATTTTAAGATTATTGTTTTAAGGAGTAAATGTTGCTGTTCTTAAAGTGGTAAAAGCAAGATAATTGCATATTGTAACAAAAATTTAAACAAAAAAGCAAATGACTTCCAAAATATCAGTAACGAATCATAAATAAAGGTAATCAGAAGTTTAACCTGTGCCTGAGCACGGTGGCTTGTGCCTGTAATCCCAGCACTTTGGGAGGCCAGAGTGGGCAGATCACTTGAAGTCTAAAAATACAAAAAATTAGCCAGACATGGTGGAACATGCCTGTGGTCCCAGCTACTCAGGAGGCTGAGGCAGGAGAATCACTTGAATTCAGGAGGTGGAGGTCACAGCAAGCCAAGATCGCGCCTCTGCACTCCAGCCTGGGCGATAGAGCGAGACTCCATCTCAAAGAATAAAATTAAATAAAAGAACTAAAAGTAACTCTCAAGTGATGAGCACGTAGAGGCGGAGATACAACAAGAAAGGCATAATTATTAAAGCTGGGTGATGGGTACATGGGGGTTTCTTTGTTTTGTGTGTTTGTTTTGTTTTTATTTAGGTTTTTTTACCATAGCAAAACAATAAATGGGTGTTTATTATGCTCTTCTCACTTTGTGTATATGCATTTGAAGTTTTCTCTTATAAAATAAAACTTAAAAAAAAAGGCAACATACAGCCGGGTACAGTAACTCACGCCTGTAATCCCAGCACTGGGGAAGACAAGGTGGGTGGATCTCCTGAGCTCAGGAGTTCAAGACCAGCCTGGGCAACATGATGAAACCCCATCTCTACCAGAAATACAAAAAATTAGCCCAGCATGGTGGTGGGCACCTATAATCCCAGATACTCGGGAGGCTGAGATAGGAGAATCACTTGAACCGGGGAGGCAGAGGTTTCAGTGAGCTGAGATAGCGCCACTGCACTCTGGCCTGGGCAACAGAGCAAGCCTCCATCTCAAAAAATAAAAATTAAAAATAAAAGAACTAAAAGTAACTCTCAAGTGATAAGTATGTAGAGGTGGAGGTGAAACAAGAAAGGCATAATGATTGAAACTGGGTGATGGGTACGTGGGTTTTTTTGTTGTTGTGTGTTGTTTTTGTGATGCCTTTTCTCTTTACCATCCCAAAACAATAAATGGGTGTTTATTACAGTCTTCTGTTCACTTGGTATATATGCATTTGAAGTTTTTTATTATAACTAAACTTAAAAAAAAAAAAAGCAATATTTGGCTGGCCACAGTAACTCATGCCTGTAATCCCAGCATTTGGGGGAGGCTAAGACAGGTGGGTTGCCTGAACTTAGGAGTTCAAGACCAGCCTGGGCAACATGGTGAAACGCCATCTCTACTACAAATACAAAAATTAGCCGGGTGTTGGCCGGGCGCGGTGGCTCACGCCTGTAATCCTAGCACTTTGGGAGGCTGAGGTGGGTGGATCACCTGAGGTCAGGAGTTCAAGATCAGCCTGGCCATCATAGTGAAAACCCCATCTTTAAAAAAATTAAAAATAAAATGAGCCGGGTGTGGTGGTGGTGCCTGTAATTCCATCTACTCAGAAGGCTGAGGCAGGAGAATTGCTTGTACCCAGGAGGGAAATGTTGCATTGAGCTGAGATTATGCCACTGCACTCCAGCCTGGGCAACAGAGCTAGAGTGTCTCAAAAAGAAAAAAAAAAAAAAAGGAGATAGCAATGTCAACATATTTTTAGAAATGTGGAGTTAAATAAGAGTGAAAACAGTTAACAGTCATCAAAGTGGATGCCTCTGGGGGATGAGAACTGAGCTTGGGGAGGGCTGGAGGAAGGAACATCTCTGTATTAGAAGGCTTTGGTGTTACCTTATTTTGAAACCTTATGCATGTATAACTTTGATAATATCTTCATTTGTGGATTACCACATTGTTTTCAAGGAAAATATCCGTGTGATTTTACATGAATAATCAGGCATAGACCAATGCTTTGAATATATAAAAAGTCTGTTTAGCCATGATAATTTTGGCAGTATGCCACTTACTTCTATTGCGAAAGGCAGTGATTTAAATTTGAATTCCTGCTTGGGATGAGTTTGGCTAAGAAGTTTGATTGTATATAGTTTCTCCCTGTCTGTACTCCAGCCCCCCAGCAGTTTGTTCCTTATACAGCCGCAAAGAGTGATCGTAAATAAGTTTCTCTCACTCCCCCGGTTTGAAAGCTACCAAACGTCTTTCATTGCAATTAGAATAAAATTCAAACTCTTCGCTACACACAAGGCCCTGAACAATGTCAGTGACTGGACTTATGCCTGGTTGTCCTGTCACCCTCCCCAGTCACCACGCCCCAGCCTCCATGGCCTCCTTGGCACACGCACAGCTCAGTCCTGCCTCAAGGCCTTTGACTTGCCATTGCTTGTGAGGCAGCTGCTTCCCATCACTCGGATCTCCTTCAGAATTTAGTTCCTGGGAAACGTCCTTCCTGACCGCAGAGCTGGAGGAGCTGCCTGCACCCCTTCTCTGTCCACAGTGGGTCTCGCACAAGTGTGGTCCTCAGACCAGAAGCATCAGTATTGCCTGCATGTGTTTTGTGTTGTGTTATGTTTTCTTTGGAAATGCAGAATCTTAGGTCCCACCACACACCACTAAAAGAAAAGCTACATTTTAACCAGACCCCAAAGTGATTGCACTTTTAAAATTCCAGAAGCACTAATCTAGAGTTCCCCCTTCTAATTTCCTATATCTGTTACAAGCTGTGTCCATTTCTGCAGGTAACTTGGGCATTTGTTTACCTGTTTATAACTTCTCTTCCCTAAATAGAATTTAAGCTCCTCAAGGGCAGCACCTTGTCTTGCTCGTTCATTTCTGGATCCCCAACCCCTAGCACCAGTGCACATAGTATGTGCTCAATAAGTATTTAGATGAGTGAAAGAATAAACGAATATAATGGAAATTATTTTATATTCTTTGAAATGTATAACTGAAGGCTGGACGTGGTAGCTCAGCCTGTAATCCCAGCACTTTGGGAGGCCAAGGTGGGAGGATCGCTTGAGCCCATTAGTTCGAGACCAGCCTGGGCACATGGCAAGGCCCCAACGCTACAAAAAATACAAAAAAAAAAAAAAAAAAAAAGCTGAGTGTCATAGTCTCAGCTACTCTCAGAGGCTGAGGCGGGAGGATCATTGAGCCTAAGAGATCAAGGTTGCAGTGAGTCGTGACTGCGACTGTGCTCCAGCCTGGGCAACAGAGGAAGGTCCTGTCTCCAAAAAAAAAAAAAAGAAATTGTACAATAAAAATCTTTTACTTGTTTGTAAAATCGGGGTCATTTTTATCTCCCAACATCATCGTTATGAAGGGGTTTCATTCTGTATCTTGGCCCTTGAGTGCTGTTAAACTATTGTGCCAGTAGCTTATTTATCCTTGTTTTGGGGCAGTTTGTCTTCAGAACCAAAGTTTAGATTTTATTTAGAGCGTTTCTCTACTGACTTAACACCACAACTGGTTATTGGTTTTAGTATTTAGGAAGCACTCTTGTTCTATCCGTAGTTGAAACCTTATCTTCAAAGGTTTTTTTATTCAAAGTGAATGTCAGTTTGATATTTGTATCAAGTTTTATCAAATCAATATTAATAATTTAGAAAAAAATTAGGTTTTAAAAATGTTAAGTGAAATGCAAGATTTAAAGTTAATTGCAAATAAAAACTGATAGGACATATAACATATCCAGTTTTTTACTTCTGAGGTGGGATTCCAGGAAAGACCTACAGTTTCTGATATTATCCTACCTTTTTTTTTTTTTTTAAGGAGTTTTGCTCTTGCCCAGGCTGGGGTGCAGTAGCACGATCTCGGCTTACTGCAACCTCCGCATCCTGGGTTCAATTGGTTCTCCTGCCTCAGCCTCCCAAGTAGCTGGGATTACAGGCGCCCACCATCACGCCCAGCTGATTTTTTGTATTTTGAGTAGAGATGGGTGAGGTCTTACCCGGTTAGCCAGGCTAGTCTCAAACTCTTGACGTCAGGTGATCCACCCATCTTGGCCTCCCAAAGTGCTACGTTTACAGGCATGAGCCACCACACCTAGCCCTACATTTAAAAAACACATTCCCAGGATATTTCTTAATGCATATCCTGGTGAAATTTGTGAAGAAACAACTTTTCAATTTACATTCTTTGAGTGAATAAATAGCACAGCTTAATCTATGGCTTTCAGCTGGGGGCCGTTGTGTCCCAGAGGACATTTGGCAATGACTGTGACTGTTTTTGGTAGTCACACCTGGGGGTGGAGGCCAGGGATACTGTTAGTTATGTAATGCACAGGACAGCCCCCAGCACAAAGAATTATCTAGCCGAAAATGTCAGTGGTCCACTGTTAAGAAACCCTGGCTAAACAGAGGGGTCTCCTTCTGCAAATACTAATGCCATTGGAAAAGAATAAATTGCCTTACCTTTTAGAGAAGGGAATATAGAGAAATTGGCAACTTAAAGATTCAGTTGGGTATAGTGGCACTTTTAGATATGTTCATTTTAGATCGTTATTTTTAATCAGGAATCTAGTGACTGGCCTCCCTCTTTGGGGTAAATTACTCTTTCCACACAGGACATTTAAGACATCTGGCAACTTAGTTGATTTTAGAATTGGATAACATTCTCAAATAATTTTACATTTTTTAAATAGGGAAATTCAAATATAGGGTTACTGGTTTTCCTTATTTTACAGATGGGGTCGAGGATTTGGTCTTTTGGGGTTCCATTTTTGGAAAGGATGGTGTATTAAACCAGCCAAACAGTGTCTTTGGACTTATATTTTATATACTACAGTTATTACTTGGTAAGTATTCATCAATACCAAAATAAGTTTGTTATCATCCATTTAGAACTTTGTGTCTTTGCCCTGAAGTGTCTTGCTGTTAAATGAAAGCATGTGTTATTTATAGAACCACTAGTGTGTACAACATTTTTGTGTTGTGAAAACTTGATTCGCTAAGATTTTTATTATATCGATGTTGAACTTGATGTCAGTTGCTTTTTAACCATGGAGAGCAGCGTCTCGTGATGTCCAGAAACTAGTCCCATTCAAAGAAATGATCACTCCCATCTTCCCTGGAAAGTTTTTCCTTTTAAAAGACTCTGTAGCCTTTTAAAAACATCATATATTAAGGAAACATTAACAAGAAACCATATTCATAATCCCATCACCTTTACATATCCACGATATCTATTGTCTTCTGCTTTTAAAAATAATTTTGGGCCAGGCGCGGTGGCTCACGCCTGTAATCCTAGCACTTTGGGAGGCTGAGAAGGGCAGATCACTTGAGCCCAGGAGTTCGAGACAAGCCTGGGCAACATGGCGAGACTCTGTCTCTACAGAAAATGCAAAAATTAGCCAGGCGAGGTGGCACACACCTGTAATCCCAGCTACTTGAGAGGCTGAGGTGAGAGAATCAATTGACCCCGAAAGGTGGAAGTTGCAGGGAGGTGAGATCACAACACTGCACTCCAGCCTGGAGGGCCAGAGCAAGACCCTGTCTCAAAAACTAATAATAATTTTATGTGAACTGTGTTTCAACATAGTGTTACTTATCCTAAGTGTTATTATTTATTCAACTAAGTGTTATTGTTAACATCTAGGTTTCACACTTTTTGCTTCTAAATAATGCTGCAGTGATCAACTTGTTTAAATACCTCCTGCTCCTTTCTTCTTTGAATTGTCTCCACAAAATAAATTTCTAGGCATAGGATCAAAAACACAGATATTTTCAATTTTAATCAGTGTTACCACGTCGCTTTTCCCTCGCTTCTCTGGTTTCCCTCAAGCTCCAGCAGTCTTCATTTTTAAAAAGTGTTTTCTAAAATTTCTTTTTTTTTTTTTAACTGTAATGATAATCTTCACCTGGAAAAATTGCTAATAGTTACACATTAGTACCTATTACTTTAAATTTTACTCTACTTTAATTTCCTTGTATTGCCCATTTAGTATTGAGATCCTCGTAATAGTACATTTTCATGTTAGAAACATTTTATGCCTTCTTTATCCTTTTTTGTTGTTATGAATTTGTATTAAGTTTTTATACTTTCTGAGTTAAATCTATCCATTTTTGCCTTTGCATTTTATTTTTCTGCTTTTTAAAAAATCTTATTGCATACCAATGCCTTTGTATTTTAATTGTTAATATTTATTTCATTATCTGTCAGCTCTTCTGATTTGGTTCATTAAAAATACATGGAACTTTTCTATCTTAAATTGATTTGTTATGAGGCAAATTGTAAATCTAAATTATTCTCAGTAGTTCTATCAGGTTTGCCCAGTTCCATATCTTGCAGAAGTACAAAGATGTGTGCACAAGGATATTCATAGCAGTACAGTGTAAAATAGCAAAAAAAAAAAAGTTGAAGTAGCTTAGAAATAGGTAATGGTTGAATAAATTAGAAAATACTATGAAATACTATGTAGCCATTAAAAGAAAAGGAGATCTATATTTATATCCTAGAAAGATAAAGACACTATTTGGTGAAAAAAGCAAATTGTGGTATAATAGGTATGCATGCATTTAAAGGCATAGAAAAAGGGTCTGGTGGCTGGGGAGGAGGGAGAAATGTCACTTTGTATTCTGTATGTCTCCATCGTGTTGGTTTCTAGAGAAGAATATGAAGCATAAGCCCAAATGCAAGGCGTTCTCCCCTAAGGAAAAGAACCTCAGAAAAGTCTTTGACTAGATTAACTTTTGAAGACAGAGGCATGACAGCCAGATTTCTGTTTATGCCATTAATTTCATGTCATGGTGTGTACAGATTTTAAATCACATGTATCAAATGTGTTTTTCATCCCGCATTTTTTGACTTGCATTTAGACGCTTCACGTGCCTTTTTAATGTTGCTGTCTTCATCGGAGGCATGTTTGAACTAACCTGACAGTTTCCAGAGCACGGCATCTGTACTCCCTTCTAAGCTGTTTGAGAAACAACATTTTTAATTTAATTTTTTTCATAGGTAATCCATTCACGTTCAAAAGTTTAAAAAAATGGCCAGGTGCAGTGGCTCCCAGCACTCTGGGAGGCCAAGACGGGCGGATCACCTGAGGTCAGAAGTTCGAGACCAGCCTGGCCAACATGGTGAAACCCCATCTCCACTAAAAATAAGAAAATTAGCCTGGTGTGGTGGCACACATCTGTAATCCCAGCTACTCGGGAGGCTGAGGCAGGAGAATTGCTCAAACCCAGGTGGAGGTTGCAGTGAACTGAGATCAAGCCACTACACTCCACCTTAGGCAACTGAGTGAGACTCCATCTTGAAAAAATATATATATAAAATGTTACAAAATGAAAAATCTGTCTCACTTCTTCCCTTTTTGCCCAGTTTCCACTGCTCCTCAGCCCCTACTGGTACCTTGTTACTGTTTAGAATTTCTTTATGCATATACAAGAAAATACAAATACACAATCTTAATTTTTCTCCTTTTTAAAATATAAAAGGCAGATGCTATATGCACTGTTCTGCAGCTTGCATTTTTTCTTTTTTTTGCTTGATGGATATATGGTAATCTTTCCATATCAGTACATTAAATGTCTTCATTCTTTTTTACAGAATCCTCCAGTGCATCATCGAACCATCATTTATTTAGAGTTACAGCATATTTTAAATGCGGCGGGGAATTTTACCCCAAGCCACAAGTACCTAGTTGCATTACAATAGTGTTTAACGGATAGCTGGTATTTATAGAGCATTCTAAGTGCTTTCTGTTAGCTCCTTTAATCCTGCATTGTCTAGCTTATTTAATTGTCCAACAGTCTTGGGAAGTAGGCATGATTGTTTTCCCAGTTTTACAGTTGAGAAAAGAGAGGCATGGAGGAAGAAATAAACTTGCCCGTATCATTTTGAAATTAAATTTCTTAGATAAAATTGTGACCGCATTAATTTTTGAAATGTTAGTTGTTTAGCATAGGTGAAGTCAGCAGACTTTTTCAGTAAAGGGCCTGGCAGAAGTAGTTTAGGCTTTGCCAGCCCTTCCTTCTAGTGTGGAAGCAGTCACAGACATTACATAAATGAGTGAGTGTGGCTGGGTGCCAATAAAACTTTATTTACAAAAGCAGGTAGCAGGCCAGATTTGCTAGTCCCGCGATAAGTAACTGAGCAGCACCTCAGTCTTGATGCGCCTATGAAAGCCTCTAGTCCCTCGGCTGTGCTGCCGCCAGTCCACAGGCGTCTTCTTGTTGCCTTTTTGCCAACAGGCACCAGGATTTCAGCCCTTTAATTGGCTTTTTTAAACTTGATCCCACCTGTTATTCTTTTTCCTGTTTCTGTTATCCTTATCCATGAGTTGTTGGGTAGGAGGGTAGTTTAACATGCTCTGCCATCTCTGTCATTGAAAATAAATGCACATATTCTCCATGCTGTTGGCTGTAGGGAATTTAAAACAATATGTGTGAAAATAGAGTCCAGAATTCAGGTGCCTTTTTTTGTTGTTTGTTTTTGACACGGAGTCTGACTCTTTCACTCCGGCTGGAGTGCAGTGGTGTGATCTTGGCTCACTGCAACCTCCACCTCCTGGGTTCAAGTAATTCTTGTGCCTGAGCCTCCCTTGTTGCTGGGATTATAAGCATGCACCCCTAGGCCCAGCTGTTTTTATTTATTTACTTATTTGTATTTTTTAGTAGAGACAGGTTTCACCATGTTGGCGAGGCTGGTCTTGAACTCCTTGACCTTAAATGATCTGCCTGCCTTGGCCTCCCAAAGTGCTGGGATTACAGGGGTGAGCCACCGCACCTGGCCTCAAGTGCCTTTTTGTCTTGAGATCCCTGGCTTAGCACACTTATCCACTATTTTTCTGATCAGGTTTGACCCACATGCAGCCAGTGGGCTAAATGTGGATTCCCTTATCCACGAGGGTGACGCCTTCCTGAAATGTTTATCAAGATACTTTCTCTCTTCAGCGGCTTGTTGGTATAGTCACCTCTCATTGTGGATTTTTTATCAATTTGATCTAAACATGGAAAAGCAAATTTTACTTTCCACGGATGGGGAGGCCATAGTGAAAGGCCAGAGAAGGTTCTCATCAAATATGTGCAGCTCAGAAGAAAAAGGCTGTGGTCCTCATGTCCCTTTATTCATTTAGTGACTTGGGGCTGTAGGTGTTACAAGTCAGCTTCATTGCTTACTGTGATTGTGAGATTGCATGTTTTCTATGTGTGCGTATTTTCAACTAAGGCTAGTTTGTGAAATAAATAATATTTCACCTGAAAGATTGAGAAATCAAAACATTGCAGCTATAAAACTGGCATTTGGCTGAGCACAGTGGGCTCATGCCGGTAATCCCAGCATTTTGGGAGGCTGAGGCGGGCGGATCACCTGAGGTCAGGAGTTTGAGACCAGGCTGGCCAACAGGGAGAAAGCCTGTCTCTATTAAAAATACAGAAATTAGCCAGGCATGGCGGTACATGCCTTTAATCCCAGCTATTCAAGAGGTTGAGGCAGGAAAATTGCCAATACCCAAGAGGTAGAGAAGTTGCAGCGAGCCGAGATTGAGCTGCTTATTCCAGCCTGGGCAATAGAGTGAGACTCCGGGACTCCGTCTCAAAAACCAACAAACAAACTGGCATTTGATCTGCAGAGTCAACCTGTATAATTTTAACAAAACAGACCAGTATTTCTATTCTCAGTTTTCAGTTTGGCAGGAAAATCAGTATTCAAACACTGCAACAAGTCACACAGTGTTAGGCCTTGTCACTCAGAAAGCCTCTCTCCGGGGGTCAAGGCCTGATCGAGCCCGCGTCTCTTCTCTTGCAGGCATGACAGCAAGCGCCGTTGCGGCTTTGATCCTCATGACGTCCTCCATCGTGTCGGCCGTGGGGTCCCTGTACCTGGCCTACATTCTGTACTTTGTGCTGCAGGAGTTCTGCATCATCTGTGTCGTCATGTACGTGCTGAACTTTGTTCTTCTCATCGTCAACTACAAACGACTGGTTTACTTGACGAGGCGTGGAAACGGCAGCTGCAGCCCAAGCAGGACTGACGCTGCAGACCCTTCCCTGACAGTCTCAAGTCCCTTTTCCATTAAGTTTATTTTGCAGTTTGTTTTTTTTTTTTAATTCTTCACAACAGACACTTTCCCTAAGAATCTTAAACTGGTTTTTTAAAATCCTGTAAATTAGAAGGGGCCCTCGCTATTTTTTGTGTCAATCTTCATTTTAAATATGGATACAAAAAGGATACGCCAAGCCAATCAAAGACAAGCTTTAACTTTACTTTGAAGATGTTTTTGAAATGATAAAATGTAGCCCCAGCCCCCTTCCCTCAATTGTAGAGGGAGCGACCATTGCTAGTAAACCCTTCAAGTGTATAAATTCAACTTCAGGTATAACAAATGTGATCATGACATGAAAATATTTTAGAATAGATACTGTATTAAATATTGCCATGTTTACAATATGTAATATGTTTTTAGCCGATGGATTTAAACATGTAGATTCAACTAGAATCCATTTATGTGATATTTGTAAATAAAAGTAGAAATACTGGATCCATCCCTGCAAAACTTACTGTACAGGTTAGTTGGAGTTAGCACTGAAGAACTGTCAGCTCAGCGTTGCCTGAGGAGGTAGTGAAAACAGCCCATACACAGCATCTTGAGAAAAGTGCTGGCAGCCGTGGGTGCTAGCACTGATCCCAAAAATTATAGGGCAAAAAGAAAATAATACAGTGGTTGGTTCCCTTTCATCTCCCTCTTTCTGAAAGGAAGAAATTGAATTGAAACGTTCAAGTCACATTTGTGTCCGGTTGTAAAACTGGACCAGTTGTTAACCTTACAGAGTAAGTCCCAGGCCTTGAGGACGCTAGGATGGGAAGATGGGTATTTTTCTTTGGAGAAAAGCTGGAAATATAAACATGGCAGTTTTAGGTAAAGTTTCTTCCACCAGTTGAATTTTCACACAGATAATTTTCCTAATATTGGTGCCAGTCAACCAAACAGTATTATGACGGAAATGACCAGTCCAAGCCCCGTCGCTCCAGAGTGGGAGCCAGTGTTCTTGCTAATTGTTTCTCTCTGCACTAACCACTCGGATGTCTGATTTTTTTGGAGTGAAATCCTGGATTTGTGACCTTCAGGGCCCGACATGCTGCGCAGTTTGCTTCGTCGGGGGAACAGCAACAGGTAGACATATCTCAAGGCGAAATACAGTCATGTCGCCACTGCTCTCATAAGAAGAGTTTGGAAAGGGGATTCGAGTAAGCCCAAATGACATTGTGACAGGACGTTTCTGTGGTTAACATCTGATGTCAGAATGTTAAAAGTGCCTTCTGTCTTAAATCTCAAACCAAATATTTTGTGTGTTGACCTTGGGCAGAAGTGTCCTCCTTCCTTTGCCGTCAGGTAGAAAACCCACACCCTGCAGAAGGGTCCTGTGCGATCATGTTACTCCTCTGGTTGAGAAACAGCAGCCATGTTTTTGCTTCCGATTTGATTAACCGTTTTATGTTAAAAATAGTCAATGAGGCTGGTACCTCTTGAGTGCTTTATTTGCCATCCCTTTGAAGGGAGGGGACAGACTCTGTTCTGTGAACTAAAATGTGTAGAGTCAGCAACAATTCAGTAGTTTCCAACTAACTCATAATGGACGCAACATAGGTCTTTTGGCCCAAGGCAAATATCAAGTCTGAATTGTAATGAACTTTTCACCAGTTTTAACCAGTTTCTTAAAAGATAGCTTAACTCAAGATTTCATCAAGGCTTGTGTTTTCCCATGAATGTGAATCTTTCGATGGCCGTTCGCGTCTGTGGGGTACTGTTCTTGTGTTCTGAAGTAGTGCAAGAACTCTAGAAAGCACTGATTGGCTGGCTGGTGTCTGTGGAGAAGGCAGCCTCACGTTTCAGGGCTGTGCCGGGAGGCCGTCTTGGGCGGCGCATCCAGCTCCACCAGGGCAGTCCCGTGGTTCTGTTTCCTAAGCTACAGTGGAAATGGCTTCCTGGTTAAAACGGTGGCCTACGTTACACCAGTTATGCTAAACAAGTTCCTCGCGTCCCAATATCCAGTGGTTTTTCATCCTAGTTTCTGTCAATCAGCAGAGTGTAGTTAAAGCTTGCCTTGATGTTGCATTCTTGCAAATGTCTTCAACTCTTACCTGAGAAAACACAGAAAAATGGTCAGCCAGACCCTTCCCGTTTTTTCTTTGCTTCTGTAAGCCTTGGGGAAACCACTATTTCAGTTGTATAAAAGTTTTTGCCACATTCCTATGGCCCAGTCGAATAAATACCCTTTTTTCTCACTGAGAGAGGAACACGTGCTGCCTGTAATAACAGCATTGTAATGCCATTATCTCCGTGAGCAGCAGAACCCTGGTGGGTGTTAATTTGGTGTTTTTTTGCCCCGGAGAGTTTAGGTTCCTTTCTGTACCTTCTATTCTGCCCAGAAGAGGGGGGAATCACCAATGTTATAAACTTAGAAGCTTGTCGTGCCTGTTTTAGACTGAGAATATTTAAACACTGCAGGCTAGCCAGCAGTGTAAAGGACAGACTAGGGGAAACATTTATTCTTAGCAGTAATTCCATGCTTCATTTTTTTGACGTGATTCATTCCAAATGAAACCATTTATTGACTTGATAGTCACAAATATCATCTGAAGAAATAAGAGGAATTGGCATTAGATGATACAGTCTAGGGGGAATCTAGGTGGTTCGGAGGGTTTCATTCGGTTTTGCATTACACCTAGTTGCTCTCAGTGTAAAGGTAAATTTCTGGTGGAATAACTCAGGTTTAACTAGCTGTGTGCCCACAATCACTGTTGCATCCTACATGCGTCCTCTCCTTAAATTCATTCCTCTCAAACAATGTCCAAAGCATTGACTGTTTCATTCAAAGAGACCACATTCAAAGAGGACCAAGACCACAGTGAAATTAAAACCATTTGTTGGCTAGGCGTGGTGGCTCACGCCTGTAATCTCAGCACTTTGGGAGGCTGAGGTGGGCGGGTCACCTGAGGTCAGCAGTTCAAGACCAGTGTGGCCGACATAGTGAAGCCCTGTCTCTACTAAAAATACAAAAATTAGCCAGGCGTGTGGTGGCGGGCGCCTGTAATCCTAGCTACTCAGGAGGCTGAGACAAGAGAATGGCTTGAACTTGGGAGGCGCAGGTTGCAGTGAGCAGAGATTGCACCACTGCACTCCAGCCTGGGCAACGAGCGAAACTGTCTAAAAAAAAAACAAAAAAACTATTTGTTGACTTTTGTTTCTCAGTTTTTGAAAAGACTATTTGCAAAAGTAGCGTTATCTTCAGCAATTACTTCATAATTTAGATTGGTACCAGGAGTGACAGGAGAGCTTGTCTTGAAAATCAGTATTAGCCAGATGCCAACAAGGAGACCCACTGTGATTTCTGGAAGCCTGTTTGGGGAGACAGACCTAATGACCTAATATGCAGTTTCCGTCTTCTTTTCCTCCAACACACAACCATTGGTGAAACATCTCAGACACCCGAGGCAGCATTACGGTTTCTAATCGTGAGAATGACCCTTCTGCCATCAAACAAAAGGGCCACTGTGGGAACCCCGGCCACTTAAACATCTTTTTACTACAAATTTGTCCAGAAAAGGTGAAATGTTTTGTTATAAAACTGTATTAAGCATGGCCTAAGTATTAGGTGTATGATCTAATATGTTCCATCAAAAATATTCATTACTAGTGCTTTAAGCTCCAGAGTAAACATTCATTTAAAATGGAGTTCACCGGGCAGATTTCTCCATTAATAATCTAGATAGAAGTATTCTTTATCAGAGATTTAAGGCACCATTTTGCTAACTGGTAAATAAAACCAAATGTAAATATGTAAGAATGTTTATTTGTTGCACATAACTTTTTTGGTATAAAATAAATGTAGAAGTTACCTGTGGAAGTTGTGCTGCCGTTATTCTTAAACTGCAGGCTTGCATTCCAGAAAGAAGCTGTCTTTTTAGACTCAGTCGGAGCCTTATTTTCTTGAAGTCCATGCTGTAACTCATTTCTAAGGTATGCAGGGTTCTTTTTCTCGTAAGTGATACGTAACTTGCAGAAGGTTCAGTCCTCGGACCTTGAGTTCGTGGAATTCCTGTGGCTTTATGATCTATGTGATTGTCAAGAATTAATGACAAGAAGTGTCACTGCCTACAGTTCTGTGAACACTTAGAATGTATCAATGAACCGTTTTTCCATAGTTTTACTTTAGCTTTCCTTGAATACTCCACGTATAATCCTCTGAAAAGGCAGCATCCACAAGATGAACCCGCTGGAACCACAGCTGAGCCGAACTTCATGGAAATACAACAGGTGTGTTCTGTGCTCAAGCTTAAGAGCTGTGAAATGGGCTGCCCCTAACTTGTAAAACATTTAAATGTGTCTATTACATTTAAGTTTTCTTAATGTTTGCCAACTTTTATCCGTTATACTTTGACATACTGGAACACAAAATTTGATTCCTTTTAAAAACTAAAGAGAAGTTCAGTGAAAACAAAAAAAAATGGAACCCCTAGATTCCTAATTGGAACTGACTACACTCTCATTTTTAAAAAATAGACCGATAATGCCTAATAAAACCAGGCTAAATTGTCTTTATTCTTTGTTTCATGGAGCTTGCAATGGAAAGCTGAAAAGGGGGCTGTGTGTGGAGACAGGGGTTTCAACCACAAGACGGGGAAAGCAAGTTGTATAGCAAGAACCATTACCGGAGGCCAGGCACGGTGGCTCATACCTGTCATCCCAGCACTTGGGGAGGCTGAGGTGGGTGGATCACTTGAGGTGAGGAGTTCGAGACCAGCCTGGCCCACGTGGCAAAACCGCATCTCCACTAAAAATAAAAAAAAAAAAAAGAAAAATTAGGGCATGGTGGCAGGTGCCTGTAGTTGTAGCTGCTTGGGAGGCTGAGGCAGGAGAATTGTTTGAACCCCAGAGGCGGAGGTTGCTGTGAGCCAAGATTGTACCACCGCACTCCAGCCTGGACGACAGAGCAAGACTGTCTCAAAAACAAAAACAAAAAAAACTGTATTGGTTCATTGTCTTCCAACTCATTGGACACCAAAAGGAGTTATTTTCCAAAGCATTGCACTTTAAATCAGAACTGATTTACCATCCTTGCCCTAACCTTGCCTGGGAGGAGAGGGAGGAGCGATTCCTTAAGGAAGCACTGTGCTCTGGGAGGGGGCAGGTGGTGTCATTTTGGGGTGTAACAGCATGGCATACTGATTTGTAGGCATAGCTGTTTAAAGAGGTCTTGTCACCTTCAATGGCATCCGTTACGATAAGGCCAATGTGCTTTTATGCTCATCTGTCCATTCCTGTCAAGACCTGACTATCGCTGAGATCAGAACAGTCCTGGGAGAACTGGTCACTTCTGAGCTTCCAGTTTAGACACTTCTGGTTACCTGTGTGGAAACTGGTGCAGACCCTGTGAGGTACTGCAGCATGACAGCACTTCTGTGACCTTGTTGGTACATGTGGGACTCAGCCCATCTGGGGAGTCAAACACCAGCAGTGAAAGTCTTCTGCTCACTCCGTCGAGGCTGGCGGGGTTTGCTACAGAAACACGGCAGACCTAGGACCACGAGGCTATCCCTGCACATGCCGTGTGGAACCAGCTTCTCTGAATGTGGTGTGGGTGTTGTTGGAGTTTCTCAGAAGTCCACATAGTTAAGAGGCTCTGAAAACAGCCCGACGCACAGAAATGATTTCAGATGCTTTTCCGCAGCCATTTTCATGCTAACTCTTTATTTCCATACTAGAAAATCTCTTATTTCCACCTCTCGTGTTCCCCGCTAGCACAGATGGACCACAAAACCCAAGCCAGAAACATTCCGGCCAGCCATGAACAGTCCAGGAGGCACGTGTCCTGCTGCCGCGGAAGTCGCCCTGACTCGGGAGGAAGGACACGCAGGCGGTGTCAGTCGAGAGGCAGATCTTGCTCAAGTAAACGGGCTGCTTTCCAAACACTGTGACATGGCAGCTGAATGGGGATACCTGGTTTCATTGGCAATCTTCCAGTATCTCTCTCGCAGAAGGAACGCTGCAGCTTTTGGTTGTCTCTGCCGAGTGAAGATCCCCTTTTATTCCCCAGCACTCTCTGCGGTGCTAAAAAAAAAAAAAAAAAGACACAAAGCGATTCAGACAACTTCTGATGGGTCAAATGAGACCCACACTGGAGCCAAAGTAGGCACTAAATAGAATTTTTCTTTTTTTCTTTTTGAGATGGTCTCACTGTCACCCAGGCTGGAGTGCAGTGACACAATCATAGGTCACTGCAGCCTCAACCTCCTGGGCTCAGGCGATCCTTCTGCCTCAACCTCTCAGGTAGCTGGGACTACAGGTATGCACCACCATGCCTGGCTTTTTAAGTTAAGACAAGGTCTCGTTATGTTGCCCAGGCTGGTCTCAAACTGCTGCGCCCAAGCAGTCTGCCCTCCTCAGCCTCCCCGAAGTGCTGGGATTATAAGCACTAGCCACGGCGCTCAGCCAAATGTCCTCTTACAGTTTCGGGATGCTTGCTCTGAAGTGACAATTGATGGGTTGAAATATTTAAATACCACTGCTCTGCCCAAACACCCAGGTTCCCTGGTGTGTTATTTTCGAGTTTTCTAGTCTGTTATGGGAAAAAAACCAAAACAGTGGCCAAGTGTGGTGGCTCATGCCTGTAATCCCAGCACTCTGGGAGGCCAAGCGGATCACAGGAGTTCAAGACCAGCCTGGCCAACATGGAGAAATCCCATCTCTACTAAAAATACAAAATTAGCCAGGCGTGGTGGCGAGCACCTGTAATCCCAGGTACTTGGGAGGCTGAGGCAGGAGAATTGCTTGAACCTGGGAGGCAGAGGTTGCAGTTAGCCAAGATTGCACCATTGCACTCCAGCCTGGGTGACGAGAGAAAAAACTCTGTCTTTAAAAAAAAAAGTCTCACTCTATTGCCCAGGCTGGAGTACAGTGGCATGATCTCGGCTCACTGCAACCTCCGTCCCCAGGTTCAAGCAGTTCTCCTGCCTCAGCTTCCCAAGTGGTGGCATTACAGGTATGCACCACAACACCAGCTAAGTTTTGTATTTTTAGTAGAGATGGGGTTTCACCATGTTGGTCAGGCTGGTCTCCAACTCCCGACCTCAGGTGATCCATCCGCCTTGGCCTCCCAAAGTGTTGGGATTACAGGCATGAGCCACCACGCAGGCCTATAGCTCATTTCTTACCACAAGTCATTCTGTCACCCAGGCTCACGTGCAGTGGTGAAATCATAGCTCAGTGCAGCCTCCAACTCCTATTCTCAGGCAATCAGTCCACCTCAGCCTCCCAAGCAGCTGGGACTACAGGCAGACACCACCATGCCTAGCTAATTTTTTTTTTTTTTTTTTTTTTTGTAGAGATGGGGTCTTGCTTTGCTAAACAGGCTGGTCTCTAACTCCTGGCCTCAAGCGATCTCCCACCTTGGCCTCCCAAAGTGCTGGGATTACAGGCATGAGCCACCATGCCTGGCCTGAAGACACTGAAGGCACGTTGAAACTCACCTGTATTCAATGAGCCTGCTCTTTGCATAACATAAAACAGACGGAAATACCTTAAGCTTCGCAGGCTTTGCACCCTACTGTGGAATAATGAGTGTATCCCAGAAGTAAATCCCCGATGAGGTCCAGTGTTTCCTTCCTCCCTGACTATGAACAAACAAGAAAAAGGCAAGCTGGCCATTTTGGTCTCACTACAGCAGACTCTCCTGTTTGCTTTTTGATCATATTTGGGAAGCGGGGCCTGATCGCTTTCCTGCTTCCTAAGCACAACTTACTTTTCCTAGGAAACTCTCAACCCAACCTATGTGGATTAAACCAGCTTCCCCGCTTTCTTTCCAGTACTCGTACAACCAAACTGTCCAGAATTTGGCAAGGCAACCTGAAGAAATGAGGACAGGTACGTTATCCCATGAGCCAAACTGCCACTTACACTGGTTAGTCATGAAATCGGCAAAATTCCAGACGAGCTCCCCAACCACGTACTTTCCGCGTTTTGATCCAGGCCCAGATGGTACTGCTCCAGCAGCGCTTTCTGGTACTCTTCACTCAACATCAGAGGTGGGTCCTGGGATTCACGGCAAAGAGAACCCAAGAGTCAGAACTGGCGGCACTGGAAATGGCAGATAAAAATAAACATCCGCTTGATGATGACCAAAATATCTGTCCTCGCAGGGGGCTCTAGTGACTGCGGGACTCACTGCTGCTGGGGTGAAGACAGCCAGGGGATGATGTAACCCAGAGTAAAAAAAGAGGTTTAAAAAAAACACCTTAATTAGTAACCGCTTTATTTATAAACATTAATTTGATATTCTCTTCATCTTACTTTTCCATCTCTATCTGCTGGTACAGTCTTAAGGCTAAACCACACTTGAGGTAAAAATCCGTCCTTGGGCCAGGGGTGGTGGCTGATGCCTGTCATCCCAGCACTCTGGGAGGCTGAGGAGGGAGGAATGCTTGAGCCCAGGAGTTCAAGACCAGTCTGAGCAACACAGCAAGACCCCATCTCTACAAAAAAATACAAAAGTTAGCCAAGCATGGTGGCATACACCTGTGGTCCCAGCTACTTGGGAGGCTGAGGTGGGAGGACTGCTTGAGCCCCGGAGGCTCAAAGCTGCAGTGAGCTGTGTTTGCAGCACTGCACTCCAGCTTGGGTGACAGAGCGAGACCCTGTCATTAAATAAATAAATAACTGCATGTACACATGTAAAATGAAATTAAACTAAACCAGGCTGGACATGGTAGCTCAGGTCTGTAATCCCAGCACTTCGGGAGGTTGAGGCAGAGGATCGCTTGAGCCCAGGAGTTCAAAACCAGCCTAGGCAACACAGCGAGACCCAGTCTCTATAAAAAATCAAATAGCAGGTGTGGTGGGGCACACCTGAGGTCCCAGATACCTGGGGACTGAAAAGGGAGGATCGCCTGAGCCCAGAAGGTCAAGCAGTGAGCTGTGATTATGCCACTGCACTCCAGCCTGGGCAATAGAGAGTCTCAAAAAAAAAAAAAAAAATTCTTTTTAATTAAGTCATCCTAGTCATATATCAAGTCCTCAGTAGCCACGTGTAGCTAATAGCTACCATTTCAGACAGTGCAGCTACAGAACATTTCCATCATTGCAAGGGTTTTCTTTAAACGAGTCTCACTCTGCCACCCAGGTGGGAGTACAATGGCGCAAACATGGCCGATTGCAGCCTTGACCTGCCGGGCTCAAACAGACCTCCCACGTCAGCTTCCCGAGTAGCTGGGATTACATGCAAGAACAACCGTGCCCAACTCATTTTAAATTTTTTGTAGAGATGGGGTCTGTGTTACGCCGACTGGTCTCAAACTCCTGGGGCTCAATAGATTCTCTGACCTCGGCCTCCTAAGTGCTAGCATTCCAGGTGTGAGCCACCACGCCCAGCACTACAGAGTTTATCAGTGCTGACCTAGACCCTCTCAAGAGTTTAAGAATTCAGAGCTGGGCCAGGCGCAGTGGCTCACGCCTGTAATCCCAACACTTTGGGAGGCGGATCATGAAGTCAGGAGATCAAGATCATCCTGGCCACCATGGTGAAATCCCATCTGTACTAAAATAGGAAAAATTAGCCGGGCATGGTGGTACGCGCCTGTAATCCCGGCTACTTGGGAGGCTAAGGCAGGAGAATCGCTTGAACCTGGGAGGCAGAGGTTGCAGTGAGCCGAGATGGTGCCACTACACTCCAGCCTGAGCAACAGAGCAAGACTCCATCTCAAAAAAAAAAAAAGAGCTGGGGCTGGACATGGTGGCTCATGCCTACAATCCCAGCACTTTGAGAAGCCAAGGCGGGTGGATTACTTGAGGTCAGGAGTTCAAAACCAGCCTGACCAACATGGTGAGATCTTATCTCTACTAAAAATACAAAATTAGGTGGGTGGGCATGGTAGTGAACACCTGTAATCCCAGCTACTCGGGAGGCTGAGGCAGGAGAATCACTTGAACCTGGGAGGCAGAGGTTGCGGTGGGCCAAGATCATGCCACTGCCCTCCAGCCTGGGCGACAAGAGTGAAACTCCATCATCTCAAAAAAAAAAAAAAAAAAAAGAATTTGGCCAGCCGAGGTGGCTCACACCTATAATCCCAGCACTTTCAGAGGCTGAGGTGGACAGATCACAAGGTCCAGAGATCGAAACCAGCCTGGCCAACATGGTGAAACCCTTCCTCTACCAAAAATACAAAAAATTAGCTGGGTGTGATGGCGTGCGCCTGTAGTCCCAGCTACTTGGGAGGCTGAGGCAGGAGAATCGCTTGAACCTGGGAGGCAGAGGTTGCAGTGAGCCAAGATCACAGCACTGCACTCTAGCCTGGCAACAGAGCAAGATGCCGTCTCAAAAAAGAAAAAAAGAATTCAGAGCTGGTTACCTTTTCAAAGAGGATGAGCAAGCGTGTATATCCATGAGCCACTTCCCCCTACTTGACTAGTTTGCAGAAGTGGCATTCTGTAAGCACGATTAATTTAAGGGTGCAAACAGAACAGTGCAGTCCACTGTGGGTGGCTGTGCCCTGTGCAGAGGATAAGCACATTAAGAAGGGTGTGTCAGTGGGAATCCTGGGAGCTCTGACGAACGAGTGTGAGTTGGCTGGGGTGGGGAAGTGGGGCTGGATGGGGTTCAGGAAACCACATGAAAAAAAACCCGTAAGACAAAGTAACATATCTTTGGTGAGGAGGACAAAAAAATGAGATGAATAAAAAAAATGAGGACAGGCATGGTGGCTCACGCCTGTAATTCCAGAATTGTGGGAGGCCGAAGCGGGCAGATCACTTGAGGTCAGGAGTTTGAGATCAGGCTGGCCAACATGAAGAAACCCCGTCTCTACAAAAATTAGCTGGACGTGGTGGCAGGTGCCTGTCATCAGCTACTCGGGAGGCTGAGGCAGGAGAATCGCTTCAGCCCAGGAGGCAGAGGTTGCAGCGAGCTGAGATCACGCCTCTCCAGCCTGGGTGACAGAGCAAGACTCCATCTCAAAAGAAAATGAGGACAAAGTGGCTGTAAGATCTCGCTCATGCCCTCAAATAGATACTTAGCACATGCTGTGTCAGACATTGCAGAGTACCTGGGGAAGCAACAATAAATAGGACTCCTTTCTCCTGAGCTCACAGTCCAGTCAAAGGGAGAGCCAAAAAAATAGCGACAGCGCCCGGCCAGAATGCAGGGAGAGCAAGGTTTGAGCTGCAACAGGGGCAGGGCACAGGGAAGGCTCCCGAGTCTGAGGCAGGAGAATCACTTGAGGCCAGGGGTTCAAGACCAGCCTGATAGCAAGATTCCATCTCTACAAAAAATTTTAAAACCAGGCTGCCCGTGGTGGTGCATGCCTGTAGCCCCAGCTACTCAGGAGGCTGAGGCAGGGGAAATGCTTCAGCCCAGGAGTTCAAGGCTACAGTGAGCTATGATGGCACCACTGCACTCCAGCCTGGGTAACAGAACAAGACCCTGTCAAAAAAAACGCTAGCACAGGGAATCAGGCCAAGGCAGGAAGATAAATTGAGTCCAGGAGTTTGAGACCAGCCTGGGCAACATAGCAAGACCCTATCTCTTAAAAAAATAAAGGAAAAATGACCTTTTAGTTGGTGATTACGGTGCCAACATGAGAATTCCAGGCAAAAGAAACAGCTCAAGCAAGAGCACGGGAGCAAACGAGTGCAGTGGAAACAGGTCAGCAGCCGGGAGTGAGGGGAGGAGAGGACGGAACCCAGGAGAGAGCAGAGAATGCCAAGTGTCCTGACCAGGGATCAGGGCGGGCTTTGTCCTGTGGGCCTGGGAAACCAAGACAGGACTCCCAAAATTTTGACTTGTGGTGGGGCGCAGTGGCTCACACTTGTAATCCCAGTGCTTTGGGAGGCTGAGGCAGGAGGATCACTTGAGCCCACGAGTTCAAGACCAGCCTGGGCAACATAGCAAGATCCCCATCTCTACAAAAGTAAAAAACTTAGCCAGGCATCTTGGCACGTGCCTATGGTCCCAGCTACTCAGGAGGCTGGGGTGGGAGGATCGCTCGGGCCCAGGAAGTTAAGGCTGCAGTGAGCCGTGTTCACACCACCACATTCCAGCCTGGGCGAGAGAGACCCGGTCTCAAACACACACACGGATTTGGATTTGTTCGACCACATGGACACGCATGACAGGAGGCGTCTGGGAACAAGGCTGAAAGGAGGCGTCTCTGAGGACCAAGGAGTGGGGCAGGTCTGGCTGCTGGTGGGGAGGGAGCATGGACGAGGCAGCGGGAGGGGGAGCGCAAAGCTGAAGCGAAGGGCAGGCCCGGGGGAGGAGTGACAGCTCTGCGCGGAGAGAACGCACAAGCAGAGTTCAACGCCGCTTACCTGGTGAAACCCTACAATCGTTTCCGCTCCGTACTCGCTCTGAATAATGGGCTTGTGATAAGTCTTATACCAGTTCTCAAACTGGGTGCCCAGCTGCAGCTGAATCAACTCCAGGTGCCCGTAGTCGTGATACCAAGAGTAGTAGCTGTTCACACAGATCACGTCCACGTACGGAGCCTAGGACCAGAGCGGCAGAGCCCGTTCAGCACCCAGAAGACCACGTGACTCAGCACTCACACGCGGCACAGGCTCTTCTGGCAGACAAGGTAAGACAGGGATGTAATCCCAGCACTCTGAGAGGCTGAAGCAGGAGGCCAAGAGTTCTAGACCCGTGTGGGCAATACAGCAAGACCCCAGCTCTACAAACTATGTAGTAAGAAAATCAGCAGGGCACATTGGCTCAGGCCTATAATCCCAGCACCTTGGGAGGCCAGGGTGTGAGGCTCATTGAGCCCAGGAGTTGGAGACCAGCCTGGGCAACATCGCAAGGCCCCAATTCTACAAAAAAAACCTAGAATGGGAAGAGCTGCCTCTCGGAGCTAAGAACATCCAAGTGCACTAATTTAGATCCCAAAATTACCCTGCCCCAGAAGCAGGAAACATGGTCACAAAGTGGCCCAACCGAGGCAGGCCTGTGACTCCGCGCAGACGCTCACGATGTGCGCAGTTGGGAAGGGCGGTGAGAGGCACAGCAGCTGCCAACGTGGTCCTCGGCCAACGCCCAGGGCCCCCACCACTGGGACTCCTCCCCCAGGCAGCACACCAGCCACCGCGCTTCCCCTCGCGCTTCCCCTCACCTCGCCCTGAAGAAGCGCTCCACCCGAGGGGCCGATGCAGTCCTTCTCACAGAGAATCTTTGGTTTTGAAGACAGAGTCTCGCCCTGTCGCCCAAGCTAGAATGTAGTTGCGTGATCTCGGCTCGCTGTGACCTCTGCCTCCCATGATCAAGCGCCTCCGTGCCGCAGCCTCCCGATTACAGGCCTGTGCCACCACGCCCAGCTCATTTTTTTGTATTTTTGGTAGAAATGAGATTTCACCAGTTGGCTGGGTTAATCTCGAACTCCTGACCTCAAGTGATCCACCTGCCTTGGCCTCCCAAGGTGCTGGGATTACAAGCACGAGCCACCACGCCCGGCCATCACAGAGAATCTTGAGGCAGCATTCACAAGGCAGCACTGTGGGCTGCAGAGGGCCCGGAACACTCCTGGGAGCGCAGCAGAGACGACCGTGTAGGCCCACCCCGAGCTTCAGCAAAGCAGTGCTCAGGGCTGGGCAGCAACGGCTTCTGTGTCCAACTGGCTAGTCTCTCATGCCTCCTGAACACACTTCTTTCTAGTAAGAATCCTGGCCAGGTGCAGTGGCTCACACCTGCAAGCCTTTGGGAGGCCAAGGCGAGTGGATCACCTGAGGTCAGGAGTTTGAGACCAGCCTGGCCAACATGGAGAAATCCCATCTCTACTAAAAATACAAAAATCAGCCGGGGTGTGGTGGCAGGCGCCTGTAATCCCAGCTACTTGGGAGGCTGAGGCAGGAGCATCAGCTTGAACCCAGGAGGCGGAGGTTGCAGTGAGCTGAGATTGCACCACCGCACTCCAGTCTGGGCAACAGAATGAGACTCTGTCTCAAAAAGAAAAAAAGAAATGCTGGCCAGGAGCGGTGGCTCACACTTATAATCCCAGCACTTTCAGAGGTTGAGGTGGGTGGATCACCTGAGGTCAGGAGTTTGAGACCAGCCTGGCCAACATGGTGAAACCCCATCTCTACTAAAAATACAAAAATTAGCTGGGCATGGTGGCGTGCACCTGTAATCTCAGCTACTCAGAAAGCTGAGGCAGGAGAATCGCTCGAACCCAGGAGGAGAAGGTTGCAGTGAGCTGAGATTGTACCATTGCACTCCAGCCTGGTCAACAGAGCAAGACTCCATCTCAACGGAAAGAACAAATACTAAGGTCAGCCAGGCACAGCGGCTCGTGCCTATAATCCCAGGACTTTGGGAGGCCAAAGCAGGAGGATCACTTGAGTTCAAGAGTTTGAGACCAGCCTGAACAATGTAGTGAGATCCCATCTCTACAAAAAAATGTAGCCGGGCGTGGTGATGCACACCTGGAGTCCAAGCTACTTGGGAGCCTGAGGCAGGAGGATCGCTTGGGCCCACGAATTCAAGGCTGCAGTGAGCTGTAATGACACCACTGCACTCCAGCCAGGGCAGCAGAGTAAGACCTTACCTCTACAAAATAAAAAGAAAAACTCAGGTTCCAGCCCTGGAGTTACTAAATCAGGATCTCAGCATGCAGAGACCTGGCATTTCAAAAAAATGTCCCCTAGAGGTTCTGATCAGCTAGGTTTGGGCCACATGAACTCTAAGCTCCCTTAAATCTTTGCCATTTTATGAGTCTATTAAATCGAACTGCAAAAAACGCTGAGTCCAAATTGAGCAAACAAATCCCATGTCCCTGTGCCCAGCCTCCTTGGATTCAGAAACCCACACTGCCTGGCCAGTAAGCAGGGAGAGAACTGTCACTAACCCAAAGGGCATCTGTGAACAGACTGCCTGCAGCTGGGCATGGTGGTACATGCCTATCACCCCAGCCCTTTGGGAGGCCGAGGCAGGAGGATTGCTTGAGCACAGGACTTTGAGACCCACGTGGGCAACATGGCGAGACCCTGTCTCTATCCTTTTAAGTAAAAAACCAAAATTAAAAAACCCAGACTGGGCCGGGCGCGGTGGCTCACGCCTGTAATCCAAGCACTTTGGAGGCCAAGGCGGGCGGATCACCTGAGGTCGGGAGTTCAAGACCAGCCTGACCAACATGGTGAAACCCAGTCTTTATTTAAAAAAAAAAAAAAAAACCAGACCGGCAGAGCATGGTTCTTTCCAGCTGTTCCCATGAGCAGGCTTCAGGACAAGCCCAGGCAAAGGCAGGGAGAAGTGGGGCGGGGAACCCCAGGCTCACCCCCTTGTCTGCTGCATAGTTGGAGTTGGTCACGAAGGTCACAGGCCGGGGAGGGGTCCAAGGCTTTGGTGTGAGTGATCACCATCCTGTCCACAAAGGCAGAAGACACAGGTTCCGTCGGTCCAGGCAGGGCTCAGACACTCTCCCATCCTCTCTGTTCCACCTCAGAACACAACACGGGGCCAGGCACGATGCCTCACACCTGTAATCCTAGCACTTTGAGAGGCTGAGGCAGGCAGATGGCTTGAGGTCAGGAGTTCAAGACCGGCCTGGCCAAACCCCGTCTCCACTAAAAACACAATTACCCAGGCCTGGCACGCATCTGTACATCATTACAATTTACTTTAAATTCTTTGAATAAAAAATATGCAAACTGGCTGGACACAGTGGCTCACGCCTGTAATCCCAGTACCTTGGGAGGCCAAGGCGGGTGGATCACAAGGTCAGGAGATCGAGACCATCCTGGCTAACATGGTGCAACCCCCGCTTAAAAAATAAATAAATAAATAAATTGTAAATTAAAAAAAAAAGAAATATGCAAACCTGTCCGGACGCGGTGGCTCACGCCTATAATCCTAGCACTTTGGGAGGCCAAGGCAGGCATATCATGAGATCAGGAGTTTGAGACCAGCCTGGCTGACATAGTTAAAGCCTGTCTCTACTAAAAATACAAAAATTAGCTGGGCGGGGTGGCTCGAACCTGTAATCACAGCTACTTGGGAGGCTAAGGCAGGAGAACCGCGTGAACCCAGGAGGTGGAGATTGCAGTGAGCCAATATCATGCCACTGCAGTCCAGCCTGGGTGACAGAGCGAGACTCTGTGTCAAAACAAACAAAAAAAATAAAGAAAGGAAAAACAAAGCACGGAGCCTCTGCTTTCTTCCCTAACTTGAGATATATTTTAATAAGGGCACATGTTCCTCTAGTCCTCGACCAGGCTCTGTAACATCACCCAAATCCTATCTCCTCAGAGGAGTGGCCACCCTTGCAGGTACACAGAGCTGAGGTCACGGGGCTGGACACTGCTGAAAGTGAGGCTGACTCCCTGAAACAGCTCTTGAACATAGGAGTGGATGGGTTGTGGAATCGGATGGGATATTTATTAACGCATCAAGCAGACAGGGAGTGCGAGCTGGGAGGCAGGCATGGGGCTGGGTGCTAGGTGCTCAGGAGTGACTCAAATCTAAGTCCTCAGGTCCTGGGCAGTGGGAATGCAGACACGTACACAGAGAAACGGTGCCAGGCACGGTGTCTCACACCTAGAGTCCCAGCATTTTAGGAGGGTCACTCGAGATCAGCCTGGGCAACATAGCAAGACCGTTTCTACAACAAATTTAGAAATTAGGGACAGGCCTGGTGGCTCACACCTGTAATCCCAGCACTTCGGGAGGCCAAGGTGGGTGGATATGAGGTCAAGAGTTTGAGACCAGCCTGCTCAACATGATGAAACCATCTCTACTAAAAATACAAACAAAAAAAAAAAAAAACTAGCTGGGCATGGTGGTGCACGCCTGTAATCCCAGCTACTCAGGAGGCTGAGGCAGGAGAACTGCTGAACCCAGGAGGCAGAGGTCACAGTGAGCCAAGATTGCACCACTACTCTCCAGCCTGGGCAACAGAGCAAGACTCCAGCTCGGGGCCGGCGGGTGGGGGCACCTTAAATCTTAGTCTGGCAGTGCACACCTGTGGTTCCAACTATCTGGGAGGTTGAGGGGCGGGAGGATCACTTCAGCCCAGGAGGCCGAGGCTGCAATGAGCCGTCACTGCACCACTGCACTCCAGCCTGGGCAACAGAGCAAGACCCCGACTCTGAAAAACAATGGAAGAAATGTGTGAATAGAAATGACAAGTGGTGGCAGGAACTGGGCGCTACGAGACAATCAACAGAATTTGGATTGGAGAGTCAGGGACAGCCTCTTCAAGAAACGGCCCTTACGCCGAATTGAAATAATCAGGAGGGATGAAGGGAAGAAGCTTCGGACAGAGGGACCAGTCCGTGCTCAGCCCCCCGCACCCACCCCGAGGCCTCCCACGGTACAGACTTTTTTTTTTTTTAAGATGGGGTTTCACCATGTTGGTCAGGCTGGTCTTGAACTCCCGACCTCAGGTGATCCACCTGCCTTGGCCTCCCAGAGTGCTGGGATTACAGGCGTGAGCCACCGTGCCCGGCCTACAGACTTTTTTTCTTTCCGAGAGACAGTCTCTCGCTCTGTCGCCCAGGATGGAGTGTAGTAGTGCGATCTCAGCTCACTGCAACCTCCGCCTCCCAGGTTCAAGCGATACTCCTGCCTCAGCCTCCCAAGTAGCTGGGATTACAGGCACCTGCCATCACACCCAGCTAATTTTTGTATTTTTAGCAGAGACAGGGTTTCACTGTCTGTTGGACAGCCTCGTCTTGAACTCAAGGTGATCCACCCGCCTCGGCCCCCTAAAGTGCTGGGATTACTGGCATGAGTCACTGCACCCGGCCTAGACTGTTGTTGAAGCCTGTTTTCCTCTTCCGTTTCCTCAGTTCTTTTGTTTTTTTGAGATGGAGTCTTGCTCTGTCGCCAGGCTGGAGTGCAGTGGTGCGATCTCGGCTCACTGCAACCTCCACATTCCAGGTTCAAGCAATTCTCCTGCCTCAGCCTCCTGAGTACCTAGGACTACAGGCACCCGCCACCCCACCACACCCAACTAAATTTTGAATTTTTTTTAGTTCTCACTATGTTGGCCAGGATGGTCTCGATCTCTTGACCTCGTGATCCACCCGCCTCGGCCTCCCAAAGTGCTGGGATTACAGGCGTGAGCCACCGCGCCCGGCCCATTTCTTTTCTTTACACCCTCCCCCCATCATTGCTCTGCTCATCTGAAGGCTGTGGCTGGCACAGGACAGAACAGAATCCCCAGCCTCAAGTTCCAAACCCACACTCTCCAACAGCCATGCTCTCGGACAGGAAGCTTCAAAGCCTTGTGACAGCCTGGCTGACCCTCTCTGGCCGGGGCAACCCCTCCAATGTCTGCCCCAGAAAACAGGAGTCTTCTCTGGCCACCTCCCAAAGAAGCCTGTCTGGAAGCCTCAGGCACCTGCTCCTGGAAGTCTGTACTCGTCACCTTCACAACAGAACTCCTGTCCGCCCAGTCCTGCCAAGCACAGCCCTGTGCCCCCGAGCTCGGAACTGTCTTTTGCCCCAAACTGGGATGACTCGGTAAAGCCTGCCGCAGACTTGGCTCAGCCCAAAGCACTGCACGAAATTGGGGTGTGGCGTCGGCCCCAGGAGCATTTCTTACAACCTCCGCTGCCTCTAACACAAGTGAAAAATCCACCTCTGAACGCTGAGTTAGAACTACATGATTGTAAGGAAGAAGAAGGGGCCGGGCATGGTGGCTCACGCCTGTAATCCCAGCACTCTGCGAGGCCAAAGCAGGCAGATCACCTGAGGTCAGGAGTCCAAGACCAGCCTAGCCAGCATGGTGCAACCCTGTATCTACTAAAAAATGCACAAGTTGGCCGGGCGCAGTGGCTCACTCCTGTAATCTTAGCACTTTGGGAGGCTGAGGCGGGCGGATCACGAGGTCAAGAGATCGAGACCATTCTGGCCATCATGGTGAAAACGCGTCTCTATTAAAAATACAAAAATTAGCCAGGCGTGGTGGTGCACGCCTGTAGTCCCAGCTACTCGGAAGGCTGAGGCAGGAGAATCGCCTGAACCCAGGAGGTGGAGGCTGCAGTGAGCCGAGATCACACCACTGTACTCCAGCCTGGGTGACAGAGTGAGACTCCATCTCAAAAAGAAAGCAGAAGTTAGTGGGGCGTGGTGCTATGTGCCCGTAATCCCAGCTACTCAGGAAGCTGATGCTGGAGAGTTGAACCCAGGAGGCGGAGGTTGCAGCAGCAGACATTGTGCCAGTGCACTCCAGCCTGGGCAACACAGCGAGACTCCATCTCAAAAAAAAGCAAAAATTAGCTAGGCGTGGTGGCACACATCTATAATCCCAGCTACTTGGAAGGCTGAGGCAAGAGGATCACCTGAGCCTGGAAAGTTGAGGCTACAGTGAACCAAAATCGTGCCACTGCACTCCAGCCTGGGCAACAAGAGTGAGATCCCGTTTTGAAAGAAAAACAGGCTGGGCACAGTGGCTCATACATGCCTGTAATCCCTGCTACTCAGGAGGCCGAGGCAGGAGAATCACTTGAACCCGGGTGCCACCGCACTCCAGCCTGGGTGGCACAGCGAGACTCCATCTCAAAAAAAAAAAAGAAAAAGAAACCAGCCAGGCACGGTGGCTCACGCCTGTAATCCCAGCACTTTGGGAGGCCAAAGCGGGCAGATCACGAGGTCAAGAGATGGAGACCATTCTGGCCATCATGGTGAAAACTCATCTCTATTAAAAATACAAAAATTAGCTGGGTGTGGGGTGCATGCCTGTAATCCCAGCTACTCGGGAGGCTGAGGCAGGAGAATTGCTTGAACTCAGAAGGTGGATGTTGCAGTCAGCCATGATCGTGCCACTGCCCTCCAGCCTGGCTGGCAGTGCGAGACTCCGTCTCAAAAAAATAAAAAAGCACCGTTTGGGTGGGTAGATATTTACCTGCCCGGGTATGGACGGCCCTCCCATTGGGCTGGGACATGAGGCTGCTCTCGGACAGCACACGCCCACCCCAGCCTGCCACCTGCCAGGGTCTCACTCCGGATCCAGCCCAGGGGCAGGCAGGGGCACTCACTTCAAGTAGTAGCCGGCAGATTCCAGGTAGGACGCAGGCTCGTTGGCCACTCACCACATCACCACAGCGGGGTGGTTCTTGTCCCTGCGCACCAGCTCCTCCATCACCCGCATGTGGTGACTCATAGACGTGTTGCTGAAGTGCTGCCTGCGGGCCAGG
This sequence comes from Ateles fusciceps, assembly GCA_036589455.1. NCBI lineage: Eukaryota > Metazoa > Chordata > Mammalia > Primates > Atelidae > Ateles > Ateles fusciceps. The sequence continues at coordinate 795,968 of JAZHEH010002106.1, read as the reverse complement.
AGGGAAGGGGCAGAGGTAACGGCACGGCCCGCAGGCTACGCAGGCGGAGCAGGTGTGCGGCGGGGACTCACGGCAGCACCAGGCCCACGGCAGGGCACTCGTCGATGACCACAATCCCGTAGCGGTCACACATCTGCAGCACCTCCTCCGCGTAGGGGTAGTGGCTGGTGCGGAAGGCGTTGGCACCAAGCCAGAGAAGCAGGTTGAAGTCCTTCACCAGCAGCGGCCAGTCGAAGCCCTTCCCTCGGATCTAGGGGACAGCAGAGCCCAGTGACCCCGTCCCTGTCGAAGCTGCACTTCCTCCGAGCGTCAAAACTCTGGAGCCACCCCAGGAGCCCCTCTCTATCCCAAGCGCAGGTTTGGAGCCATTTGCCTCACTGCCCTGAGCTCAATGCCCTCAGCTGCGGGACACCAAGAAGGTGAACGTAGAGGGTGACCAGAGAGCAGCCCCATGAGGACCCGGGGAGCCCCGACGCACATCCGCATCCTCGTGCTTGTTGACACCATGGAAATAGAAACGTTTCCCGTTGATGAGGAACTGGCTCTCTGTGACAGCCACGGTTCGGATCCCCACAGGGAGCGTGTAGAAGTCAGACACAGGACCCCACCGACGTCTGTGCAGTGAGCCGCACCTACGACAGCCAAAGCACCAGGTGTGAGCGCCCCGACAGCCTGAGCATCATCTGGCCCGCCCTCCGGCAGGAAGGCCCCATGCACCCCCGGCAGCCCCCTCTGGGCCTGCAAGCAGACCCACCGATCAGAGGCTCTGCCCTTCCCTGGCTAATCCTGGGATCTGCCCTCCAAAACTAGGCCTTCCCCTTGAGCAGACGAGGGGGCTCATGCCTGGAAAACCCACGCTGTGTGTGTCACAGTGAGATCCCATCTTTATCCAAAAAAAATTTTTTTGAGACAGTCTCAGTCACCCAGGCTGGAGTGCAGTGGTGCAATCTCAACTCACTGCAGCCTCTGCCTCCCGGGTTCCAGCAATTCTCCTGCCTCAGCCTCCCAAGTAGCTGGGATTACAGGTGTGTACCACCATGGCCAGCAAATTTCATATTTGTAGTAGAAACCGGGGTTTCACCATGTTGGCCAGGCTGGTCTCGAACTGCTGGCCTCAAGTGATCTGCCCACCTTGGCCTCCCAAAGTGCTGGGACTACAGGTATGAACCACCATGCCCAGCTTTTTTGTTTTTTTGAGACAGAGTCTCGCTCTTGTTGCCCAGGCTGGAATGCAATGGTGCAATCTTGGCTCACTGCAACCTCCGCCCCTCCCAGGTTAAAGTGATTCTCCTGCCTCAGTCTCCTGAGTAGCTAGGATTACAGGCATATGCCACCATGCCCGGCCAATTTTTCTATTTTTAGTAGAGAGGGGTTTCTCCATGTTGGTCAGATTGGTCTCAATCTCTCGACCTCAGGTGATCCACCCACCTCAGCCTCCCAAAGTGCTGGGATTACAGGCATGAGCCACTGTACCTGGCCACAAAAAAATTTCTTTAATTAGCCAGTCATGGTAGCATGTGTGTGTAGTCCCAGCTACTCAGGAGGCCAAGGTTGGAGAATTGCTGTAGCCTGGGAGCTCAAGGCTACAGTGAGCTGTGATCACACCACTGCACTCCAGCCTGGGTGACAGAGTGAGACCATCTCAAAAAAACAAAAGCAAAAACTGGGCCTCCCACCAAGGGTGGGAAACATCAGAAAGCTCAGAGGACCACACCTGCCCATTTACCTGTGCTGGGCTCCTGCTGAAGCCAGGGCCACCACATGGGGGGCAAAAGACCTCCCTGCAGCAGGTCCCAAACCACCCTTACCTCCAATGAGTACAGGTAGGCGGGGCGTTCGTGCATCAGGTACGGCCACCAGAGGTTGGCACCCGGCACCTTCAGCTGGCCCTGGGTCCCAGTCCCGTCGGCCACAAGTTTGTTTCTGCATCCAAAAGACGCACTTCCAACTCAAACTGGCTACCGCACTCGACGGAGATCTGGTAATTCACCAGCCCTGCAGGCGGCAAGAGAGACCAGGGCTGAGGAAGGAACACAACCTGTGTCACACAAACGGGAGCGCCCTGCAGCCTTCACTCCCAGGCAGCCATTTGTTTCTGTTGCTTTCCTTTAATTTAAATTTTTTTTTTAACATGGAGTCTTGCTCTGTTGCCCAGGATGGACTGCAGTGGCTTGATCTCGGCTCACTACAACCTTTACCTCCAGGGCTCAGGTGATTATCCTGCCTCAGCCTCCCAAGTACCTGGAATTACAGGTGCCCCCACCCCCACCACACCCCGCTAATTTTTGTACTTTATTAGTAGAGACGGGGTTTTGCCATGTTGGCCAGGCTGGTTTCGAACTCCTGACCTCAGATGATCCACCCACCTCAGCCTCCCAAAGTGCTGGGATTACAGGCGTGAGCCACCACGCCCGACACTTTAAGATTTTTTTGAGGGCCGGGCACAGTGGCTCACGTCTGTAATCCCAGCACTTTGGGGGCCGAGGTGGGCGGATCACCTGAGGTCAGGAGTTCGAGACCAGCCTGGCCAACATGGAGAAACCCCATCTCTAACAAAAAAAAAAAAAAAAGATTTTTTGGTCAGGCACAGTGGTCACATCTGTATTCCCAACACTTGAGGAGACTGAGGTGGGAGGATGGCTTGACCCCGGAGTTCAAGACCAGCCTGTGGAACATAGAGAAACCATACCTTTCCTAAAAACACAAAAAATTGGCCAGGCACGGTGGCTATTGCCTGTAATCCCAGCACTTTGGGAGGCCAAGGCAGGCAGATCATGGGTCACGAGTTCAAGACTAGTCTGGTCAACATAGTGAAACCCCCGTCTCTCCTAAAAATACAAAAAAGTATCTAGGTGTGGTGGTGTGTACCTGTAATCCCAGCTACTCGGGAGACTGAGGCAGGAGAGATTCGTGAACCCCTGGGAGGCGGAGGCTGCAGTGAGCCAAGATCATGCCACTGCACTCCAGCCTGGGTGACAGTGAGACTCCATGTCAAAAAAAAAAATACAAAAACTTTGCCGGGCATGGTGGTGCGTGCCTGCAGCCCCCGCAGCCCCAGCTGCTTGGGAGGCTGAAGTCAGAGGACTGCTTGAGCCAGGAGATGGGGGCTGCAGTGAGCTGTGATCTTGAGGCAGGACAGGTGGTCAAGGAAGTGAGCGTGTCCTTCAGATGTGCCGACAACGGCATGGAGACATGTGACATGTGACAGGCATGTACAGTACCACGTGTGTGCACCCAGAGGACGACCCAAGAACGTGCTTAGAGTAACACCTCTTCCAGTTTCTCAGGAATTAATTATGCAGACTCCCAGAAAGGGAGCTTCCCCAGTACTCAGCGCTGTGTCATCCTTACCAGCAGCCTGCCCTAATTCTCTCTCTCAGGGTGAACCATGTATTTTGCACTTCGCTATTTTTTTTGACTCGGTGTCTCACTCTGTCACCCAGGCTGGAATGCAGTGTGACAATCTCAGCTCACTACAACCTCCACCTCCTGGGTTCAAGCGATTCTCCCATCTCGACCTCCCGAGCAGCTGGAATTACAGGCACACGCCACCACGCCCAGCTAATGTTTTTGTGTTTAGAGACTGGGTTTCAATGCCTGAGCTCAAGTGATCCACCAGCCTTGGCTTTCCAAAGTGCTGGGATTACAGGCGTGAGCCACTGTGCCTGGCCTATTCTGCAATTAATTTCCAAAATACTTTTTTCTTTGCAATAAATCGCTTTATACTGCATCACCCTTGCTGTGTGATTTTTGTTTACATTTTTATTTATTTACGTATTTTTGAGACGATCTCACTGTGTTGTCCTGGCTAGTCTTGAACTTTTGAGCTCAAGCGATCCGCCCACCTTGGCCTCCCAAAGTGCTGGGATGACAGGCAGTGGCCACCACACCCAGCCTAAATTCTTTTAAACAGCACTGCAGCCCCACAGCAGCTGTCAATCATCTCACACTGCACTCCAGCCTGGGCAACACCGCAGACCTCATCTCAGCAGAAGAAAAACATGTATTTTTAGATAACATTGAAAAGAAAAAAAAAAAAGACATATTTAAAAAAAGAATAAAGGGCTGGGCACAGTGGCTCACACCTGTAATCCCAGCACTTTGGGAGGCCGAGGCAGGTGGATCACGAGGTCAGGAGTTCGAGATCAGCCTGGCCAACATGGTGAAACCCCTTTCTACTAAAAGTACAAATATTAGCTGGGTGTGGTGGCGCATTCCTGTAATCCCAGGTACTCGGGAGGCTGAGACAGGAGAATCGCTTGAACCCAGGAGGTGGAGCTTGCAGTGACCCAAGATTGAGCCACTGGACTCCAGCCTGGGCGACACAGTGAAACTGTCTCAAAAAAAATAAAACTAAGATAAGAAAAAAACTTTAAAAAATTCTTAAAACCAGGGTATCCCAGCCAAGCACAGTGACTCACGCCTGTAATCCCTGCACTTTGGGAGACGGAGGCAGACAGATCACCAGAGGCCAGGAGTTCAAGACCAGCCAGGCCAATATGGTGAAACCGTCTCTACTAAAAAAATATAAAAATTAGCCAGGTGTGGTGGCAAGCACCTATAATCCCAGCTACTTGGGAGGCTGAGGCAGAAGAATCACTTGAACCCGGCAGGCAGAGGTTGCAGTGAGCTGAGACTGCACCACTGCCCTCCAGCCTGGGCGACAGAGCAAGACGCCATCTCAAAAAAAAATTTTTTTAAAGACACGGTCTCCCTCTCTTGCCGTGCCACTAGAGTGCAGTGGCACGGTCATCGTTCCCCTGACCCCTTGACCTCCCAGGCTCAAGTGATTCTCCTGCCACAGCAGCTGGGACTACTCGCACGAATCATCATACTTGGCTGATTTTTAAATTTTTTTGTGGTGATGGTCTGGCTATGTTGCTCAGGCTGCTCTTGAACTCCTGGCCTCAAGTGATTCTCCTAGCAGGGCCTTCTTGCAAACTGCTGGGATGACAGGCGTGACCTGCCACGCCCGGCCCCCTGAAACTGCCTGTCCCTTGAGCACAATGTGTAGCAAGGGGGAGCTGGCGTGAGGGCGGCACCATGGGAAGGGACGGGATTGCCACCCTGAGCTGTGTGACCTTAGGCCTGACCCCTCTTCTCAAAGCTAGGTCAACCACACAGGTGATTTCCGGGAGCTGTGCCTGCTCAGTCTGGATTTCGGCTTTGTAGGTGGATGGGAACCTGTGAGGGTTTAGAGATGCTGGGAGAACCTTTTCCTGGGAGAGCTTTCCAAACAGGGAACAAACAGAGCCCCTGGGCCCCGCTGAGGGAGGATCCTACCGGAAGCCCTCACCACTGTCTTGCTGCACGCCGGTGGTGATGGTGATATCATCGATGTAGGTGGTGGGTGTCGTGTACAGAAGCACACACCGCTGCAGTCCCGCGTAGTTGAAGAAGTCAAAGTCTATGTTCTGGACAAAGTAACCCTTAGGGTGCCTAGGGTGGGGAGGACTGTGGTTTGCTGGGCCCTTGCCCTGGGTCGTCCCTAGATCCAGAGCCTGCACTCTTCGAAGGCCACCCTGTCCCTAGCAGGAAGACCACGGGGTGGGCGGGAAGGTTGGTACATGCAGTGGAGGCAGGACGGTACCCACTTGGAGGCGTCGGTCATGTAGTGGATGGTTCCTGGTGGCAGGGTGGAGGGGGTGAGCGTGTTGTTGATGGCGATAGTGATACGGAGGCGGAAGGGCAGGGGCCCCACCTGGGACCAGGCTGCTGATGTCGGCCTCGAAGGGGGAGGTAGCCACCCTCATGCTCAAGTGTGTCGACCCCGTTCACCCACTGCAGACACAGGAAATATGGGGAGGGGCGGCAGGTCGGGGCATGAGGAGGGGCCCTGCTATTGGATACTCCCTCTCATAACATGCACCATGGCACTCAGAGGCCTGCCAGCAACACAGGAAGAATGGCATCCCAATGTGGCAGATGAGGCCACCCATCCCCCTACACAGGCACAGCCCCCAGGGCAGGGTCCCCACTATCCCACCCCAGGAGACAGGCTGTGGGTGGCAGCTGGTGGTCCCATGCTGTTCAGCAGCCGTGCCCACCCACCCACCCTGCCTGCTCCTGGCCACACTGACCACGATGGCATAGGAGTGGGCACTGCCAATCCTCAGCACCACTCTTGTGCGAAGGTCCTGGGTCCACCGCTCCGGCAGGGTCACCTCCCGTTCGTACCACACCCAGCCGACAAAATGCCGTAGCCGCCAGTCCTGGCCGATATCGTTGAAGCTGGAGGGGACCGGCATGTCGAGGGTGGGGCCCGACTGTGGAGAGAAGAGTGGGGGATCAGCTCCTAGGCCCCCAAAGGGATCCCAGACCAACGTGCTTCACAGCTGCGCCCCCAGGCCTAGCACATGCCCTGACACATAGCGGGACTCTTGGTGGAATGGACAGAACTTGCTGAGGACAGGTCAACTGCCAGGGTGGTTTGTGTTCCTGGGCCAGTGTGGCCAGGAGCTCCTCCTCGCAGCAGATGGGGCCCAGTATCTCCCAAGACAGGGGTGAGCCCAGGGCCACATCCCAGCCCCAGGAAAGAAGGTCAGAGCCGTGACTAAGAGGCAGATGACCCACTGCCTGTCACAGGGGAGGAAGGTTGGTTGAGAGGACTGGGGGCTTTGCCTAGCGCACTGTGAGTGGGGCACCACTGGCACCCAGCCCTCTCCTCTCTTCCTCCTGTACTAAATGCCGCAAAGTCAGAAAAAGAGGATGTAGACCAGGCAGAAGCAGCCCAGACCTAACCCGGGCCCACTTCTCTACAGACCACATCCAAGTGAGGAAGGGAACAGGGGGTGGCATCCTTGGCCTGATGTCACATCCTGTCCTCTATCTGAACCTTGGAAACCAAGGTACCTTCCTGGCTGGGTAGAGCTGAGCCTCAGGATGTCTAAACTGTCCCCTCCTCCAGATCACCGGGCCCAGCTCTGGGTAGGGCATGCCGCTCTGGCTGGACTAGCCAGAAGAGTGTCTGGGTGGCTCATGCCTGTAATCAGCGACTTGGGAGGTCAATGTAGGACGATGGCTTCAGGCCAGGGGTTGGAGACCAACCTGCGCAACGTAGTGAGACACTGTATCTACAAAAAAAGTTTTTGTTGTTTTTTTCTTTTGTTTTGTTTTAACAAGCCAGGCGTGGAGGCCCAGCTAACCTGCAAGGCAGGGGCCGGAGGATCGCCTAAGCTCCTAAGTCAGGATTGCGCCACTGAGCTCCAGCCTGGGCGACAGGGCCAAACCCAGTGTCAAAACAATTTTTTTTTTTTTTTTTTTAAAACGGGGTTTCACCATGTTGGTCAGGCTGGTCTTGAACTCCCGACCTCAGGTGATCCGCCCGCCTTGGCCTCCAAAGCACTTGGATTACGGGGTGAGCCACCGCGCCCGGCCAAAACAATTTTTTTAATTAAAAGAGACATTAAAGAAGGACACTGCCCGGGCTCAGCCCTCCTCCCGCCTCCTCTGCCCAGCCCTCTCGAGTCCCCTCGGTCCCCCCGTCCCCGAACCCCGCACCCACAAGCCCGTTAACTTTAACCTCCGGCCTCCAACTCCGAGGCTCTCAAAGGAAAAAGCCTGCGGGGCCCGAGCTCGCCAACTCCGCCGGGCTTCCGCGCGCCTCCCAGCCCCGCCCGGGCCCGCACCTCCCGCAGCGGCCAGCCGGTACCACTGCTCCTCGAAGCCGCGGCGCCGGTTGTGGGAGAAGTCGGCGCGGAAGCTCCACAGGCCGTCCAGCGACTTGCGCTCCCGCGACGGGCTCTCCCGGGGGTGCAGCACCCCGCCCTGCAGCGCCAGCGCGCAGCCCCGCGGCGGCGGCCCGAGCGCCGCCCAGGCCACCGCCGGCCCCCGGGCCATGCTTCCCGCGCCGCCGCTTCCCGCTCTGCCGCCCGGCCGCAGCCTGCGGGGTAAGAGCAGCGCGGGAGGAGCCCGGCGGGCGTGCCGCGTAACGTGCTGAGACCGTGGGCGCCATGTTGGTTGAGGGCAAGTGCCAGGCCTGGAGGGGGAGGGCGGGGCCGGGCGCTGCCGGCGGGGCCAGGGGCTGGGAACGCTGGGCTAGGACTTTGGGGAAGCCGGACCCTCACCTCAGCCCCAGACCAAGAAGGGCGAGGTCTGCTCCCTGCCCCGGCCCAGGCTGGACGAGCCAGGGCCGCAGGCCAGGACTGAACCCCTGAGATAGGCGGGATTCCCCGTTTCTTCAAGGAGCACCTCGGCTCGCTTTCCCCAGCCGGACTCCGAGCAGGCCCAGCGGAGCCTCTTCCCTGCCTGCTGGCTGCAGCCTCTTGCAGAGACGCATGTCCTTGGGATGCGGCCGCAGCCTTGACCCTGGGCCTCTGGGGCCCCGACCCTACCCCTGAGGCCAGGAGCTCCCTCTTGGCGCTGCAGGCACATAAAGATTTAGGGAGAGAGGCTGGGCACGGTGGCCAACGCCTGTAATCACAGCAGTTTGGGAGGCTGAGGCGGGCAGGTCACTTGAGGTCAGGAGTTTGAGACCATCCTGGCCAACACAGAGAAACCATATCTCTACTGAAAATACAAAAATTAGCCGGGTGTGGTGTTGGGTGCCTCCAATCCCAGCTACTCCGTAGGCTGACGCAGGAGAACCTCTTGAACCCGGGAGGCGGAGCTTGTAATGAGCCGAGATCACGCCACTGCACTCCAGCCTGGGCCATAGAGTGAGACACCATCTTTAAGAAAAAAAGTGTATTAAAAAACTTTAAAAGAGGAAGGAAAGGAAAGGAAAGAAGCAGTATAACTTGGAAGGGTCAAGCGGTGACCTGAGAAACCAAATGCCCAGTCTGACCTCTTGACTCAAGGTTTCATAGGTTGGCATCCTTCCCACATCTTGCCATTCCTGATTCCGTAGCTTGGGGCTCCGAAGACACATTCTCCTTAGATCATAAAGTCATTCTCAGGGTCACATCAGGTACGGCTGTCAAGTGCCTCTGCCATACAGAGGGGACCCTCGGGCCGTAGGAACCTGGTCTAGACGCAATAGTTTGTAAGATTACTCCCCCACCCCCTTTTTTCATGCTCACCAGATCGACCTTCTAAAAATGGACCTTAATACTGGAAATGGAGTCCCTAGCATAGTGAAATAAATAGATTCTAGAAACTGACTAGGCCTAAAGACTTTTCCCCAAATGTTTACACTCTTTTTTCTTATTTTCTTTTTTTTAAATTTTACTTTTATATTTCTTTAGTGAAATGTTTACACATTTAAATTAGGATACAGTTCACTGTTTACAAGGCAGCTTTAGGCCAAATTTAACAAAGAAAAAGTAGGATATAAAACTTTATACAGTATGTAAAAATCAGTAATTCAGGCCAGGTGCAGTGGCTGACACCTGCAATCCCAGCACTTTACCACCTGAAATCAAGAGTTCAAGACGAGTCTGGCCAACATGATGAAACCTAATCTCTAACAGAAATTCAAAAATTAGCCTGGCGTGGTGGCAGGTGCCTGTAATCTTAGCTGCTAGGGAGGCTGAGGCAGGAGAATCACTTGAACCTGGGAGGCAGAGGTTGCAGTGAGCCAAGATCCTACTACTGCACTCCAGCCTGGGCGACAAAAGCAAAGCTCCATCTCAACAGAAAAAAAAAGGTAAAAAGTAAAAATCAGTAATTCAAAGTCAGAGCTGTTGGAACTTTAAATTTTTGGAGATTGAAAGGAATGAGACTGTGGGACTTAAGTCACAGGGCAGAACTCTGTAACCTAGGCAGCTGTAACCTTTGTTCCTCTGATGATAGATTAACCTTTTGCTTACCTACATTATTTTGTAAAATGTCGTAATAGCCGGGCGCGTGGCTCAAGCCTGTAATCCCAGCACTTTGGGAGGCCAAGGTGGGTAGATCACGAGGTCAAGAGATCAAGACTATCATGGCCAACACGGTGAAACCCCGTCTCTACTAAAAATACAAAAATTAGCTGGGCGTAGTGGTGTGCACCTGTAGTCCCAGCTACTCAGGAGGCTGAGGCAGGAGAGTTGCTCGAACCCGGGAGGCAGAGGTTGCAGTGAGCCGAGATTCTGCCACTGCATTCCAGCCTAGCGCCTGGCGACAGAGTGAGACTCTGTCTCAAAAAATAATAAATATATCTATAACGATATATCTAATAGACTAAAGGGGCTGGGCACAGTGGTGCACACCAGGGATCCCAGGTGTGAGCCACTGTGGCCAGCCCCTTTAGTCTTTACAAGGATAACTTGAGCCCAGGAGTTTGTGACCAGCCTGGACAACATAGCCAGACCCCTGTCTCTACAAAAAATACAAAAAAGCCGGGTGCAGTGGCTCGCACCTGTAATCTCAAAATTTTGGGAGGCCAAGGCAGGCGAATCACAAGGTTGGGAGTTCGAGACCAGCCTGGACAACACGACAAACCCTGTCTCTACTAAAAATACAAAAATTAGCCAGGTGTGGTGGCACAAGCCTGTAATCCCAGCTACTCAGGAGGCTGAGGCAGGAGAATCGCTTAAACCCAGGAGGCAGAGGTTGCAGTAAACCGAGATCGTGCCATTAAACTCTAGCCTGGCCAAGAGCAAAACTCCGTCTCAAAACAATAAATAAACAACAACAACAAAAATAGCCAGGTTGTGTGGCACACACCTATAGTCCCAGCTACATGGGAGGCTAAGGCAGGAGGATTGATTAAGCCCAGGAAGCAGAGGTTGCAGTGAGCCCAGATTATGCCACCGTACTGCAGCCTGGGTGACAGTGACACCCCATCTCCAAAAAATAAAATAAAATAAAATAAAGGGTGCCAGAGAAGATGGCTTCTTTTCTCTTTTTCTTTCTTTTTTTTTGAGACAGAGTCTCACTCACTCTGTCACTTGGAGGCTGAGGCAGGAGAATTGCTTGACCCAGGAGTGGAGGTGGCAGTGATATTGTGCCACTGCCCTCCACAGCCTGAGTGACAAAGCCAGACTCCGTCTCAGAAAAAAAAAAAAGGTGATAAATTGGCGGCCGGCACAAGGGACAGGCCATTGCCTGATGGTCCACACCTATTATGTTAAAGTGTAAATTGGCTGTGTATAGTGGCTCATGCCTGTCATTCCAGCACTTTAGGAGGTCAAGCGGGGGTGGATCACAAAGTCAAGAGTTCGAGACCAGCCTGGCCAACATGGTGAAACCCGGTCTCAACTAAAAATACAAGAATTAGGGAGCCAAGGTGGCTCAGGTCAGTTGTCCTGGTGCTTGACGAGGGGGAGGCTATGTGTTTGAGGACAGCCTGGGCAACATAGAGCGCTCTCATCCATTGAAAAAAAAAAACACAAAAATTAGCCGGACATGGTGGTAGACACCTGCAATCCCAGCTACTCAGGAGGCTGAGGCAGGAGAATTGTTTGGACCCAGAAGGCAGGGGTGAGCTGAGATTGCTCCATTGCACTCCAGCCTGAGTGACAGGGCGAGGCTCTTTCTCAGAAAAAAAAAAAAAATTAAAAAATAAAGTGTGAATTGAATGCAGGCACCAGGGAGAAGCAAAAAGGGGCTTCCAATAAAATGTCAGGTATTGGACCAGTGAGCCCAGCCTGTGCATTAAGACACAAAATGGGCCAGGTACAGTGACTCACACCTGTAATCCCAAGACTTTGGGGAGGCTGAGGTGGGTGGATTATGAGATCAGGAGTTCAAGACCAGCCTGGCCAACATGCTAAAACCCCGTCTCTACTAAAACCACAAAACTTACCGGGGCATGGTGGGCATGCCTGTAATCCCAGTTACTCAGGAGCCTGAGGCAGGAGAATCTCTTGAACCCGGGAGGCGGAGGTTGCAGTGAGTTGAGATCACGCCACTGCACTACAGCCTGGGTGACAGGGCAAGACTCCACCTCAAAAAAAAAAAAAAAAAGGCCCAGCACAGTGGCTTCCACCTATAACCCCAGCACTTTGGGGGGGCCAGGGCAGGTGGATCACAAGGTCTGGTCAAGAAGATGAAACCCTGTCTCTACTAAAAATACAAAAATTAGCCAGGTGTGGTGTCAGGCATCTGTAATCCCAGCTACTCGGACACTGAGGCAAAGAACTGCTTGAACTAGGGAGGCAGAGGTTGCAGTGAGCCGAGATCACACCACTGCTCTCCAGCCTCGGCAACAGAGCAAGACTGTCTTGAAAAAAAAAAAAGACAAAATGGGGGAGTATGACACAGTTTCTAAACACACAGCAGGGGCTCACCTGCCCACTGTGGCAGCCCACCCTAAGGGAAAGGATCGTGAGAAACAGGCCAGCCTAAAACTCCTAGAATCAAGGTTAAACACCGCACTTGACCTCCGTGCCCTCTTGGGTCTCTTTCAAGCATCCTTTCCTTTCCTTTCTTTCCTGTTCTAAAGCCTTTTAAATAAACTTCCACTCCAGGGCAGAGCACGGTGGCTCACGCCTGCAATCCCAGCACTCTGGGAGGCTGAGGCAGGTGGATCACTTGAGGTCAGGAGTTCAAGACCAGCCTGAGCAACATGGTGAAACTGTCTCTACTAAAAATACAAAAAATTAGCTGGGCGTGGTGGTGCACACCTGTAATCCCAGCTATTCGGGAGAAGAATTTCTTGAACCTGGGACGTGGAGGTTGCAGCGAGCTGAAATAGTGTTACCACACTCCAGCCTAAGCAACAGAGTGGGACTCTGTCTCAAAAAGAAATTTAAAAAAAAAAGCTACATACCTCCCACCCAATTTGCCTGCTAGGAACATCCGGAACGGCCGGCCGCAGTGTCTCAGGCCTGAAATCCCAGCACTTTGGGAGGCCAAGGTAGGTGTATCACCTGAGATGAGGAGTTCAAGACCAGCCTGACCACCATGGTGAAACCTCATCTTGGATTTTTTTTTTTTTTTTTGGAGACAGAGTCTCACTCTGTCGTCAGGCACCAGGCTGGAGTGCAGTGGTGCGATCTTGGCTCACTACAACCTCCACCTCCCGGATTCAAGCAATTCTCCTGCCTCAGCTTCCTGGGTAGCTGGGACTACAGGCACGCACCACCACACCCAGCTAATCTTTTTGTATATATAGTAGAGACGGGGTTTCACCATGTTGGCCAGGATGGTCTCAATCTCTTGACCTCGTGATCCGCCCGCCTCAGGCTCCCAAAGTGCTGGGATTACAAGCGTGAGTCACCACGCCCAGCCGAATTTTTTTTTTTTTTAGACGGAGTCTTGCTCTGTCACCCAGACTGGAGTGCAGTGGCATGATCTCCATCCACTGCAACCTCCACCTCCCGAGTTCAAGCAATTCTCCTGCCCCAGCCTCCCATGTAGTGGGGATTACAGGTACCCAACACCACTCCCCAGCTTTGTATTTTTAGTAGAGACGGGGTTTCGCCATGTTGACCCTGCTGGTCTCGAAATCCTGACCTCAGGTGATCCACCTGCCTTGGCCTCCCCAAAGTGCTGGGATTACAGTAGTGAGCCACTGTGCCCTGCCCAGAACATCTTTTAATCTACCGACAACCTGTAAGCCCCTGCTTCAGGATGTCCCATCCTGGCTGGGTGTGGTGGCTCATGCCTGTAATCCAAGCACTTTGGAGGCCAGGGCGGGTGGATCACCTGAGGTCAGGAGTTTGAAGACCAGCCTGCCCAAAATGGTGAAACCTCATCTTAAAAAAAAAAAAAAAAAGATGTCCCATCCTTTAGGCCAAAGCCAATGTGTAACCTCCATGTATTGCTTTATGATTTTCTTTTTTTTTTTTTTTTTTTTTTGAGAGGGAGTTTTGGTCTTGTTGCCCAGACTGTAGTGCAGAGGCATGATCTCAGCTCACTGTAACCTCCACCTCCCAGGTTCAAGCGATTCTCCTGCCTCAGCCTCCTGAGTAGCTGGATTATAGGCATGTACCACCATGCCCAGCTAATTTTGTATTTTAAATAGAAACAGGGTTTCTCCATGTTGGTCAGGTTGGTCTTGAACTCCTGACCTCAGGTGATCTGCCCACCTCGGCCTCCCAAAATGCTAGGATTACAGACGTGAGCTACCACACCCAGTTTTTTAAAAAAATTAGAAACAGGGTCTCCTTATGTGGCCCAAGCTGGTCTTGAACTCCTGGCCTCAAGGGATCCTCCTGCTTCGGCCTCCCAAAGTGCTGGGATTACAGGTGTGAGCCACTGTGACTGGCCAGCTTTACAATTTTGCCTAAAGCTTCTGCCTTCCTGAGATTTACCCCTGCCACTGAAAACCCTCTTTCCTCCTGTATTCGGTGTTCGGGAAATCCGTTTCCGGCGGCCGCTCCTGCTACAATTTAGGTAATAAATAAAAAATAAAGTCTAGCTCTCACCTCCTAGTTGTCCAGGCAGGAGTGCAGTAGTGCTATTTCGGCTCACTGCAACCTCTGCCTCCCAGGTTCAAGCAATTCTTCTGCCTCAGCCTTCTGAGTAGCTGGGATTACAGGCAGGGCCACCATGCCTAGGTAATTTTTGCATTTTTAGTAGAGACAGGGTTTCACCATGTTGGCCAGGACAGTCTCAAACTCCGGACCTCGTGATCCGCCTGCCTCCGCCTCCCAAAATGCTAGGATTACAGGTGTGAGCCACCACACCCAGCCATATGTTTTTTTGGTTTATTGTTTGTTGAGACAGAGTCTTGCTCTATGGTCTGGCTGTCCTCCTCCTCCTCCTCCTCCTGGGATTACAGGTGTGAGCCACTAAGCCTGGCTGTTTCTCCTCCCCTTCCTCCTCCTCCTGGGATTACAGGTGTGAGCCACTAAGCCTGGCTGTTTCTCCTCCTCCTCCTCTTTCCCTCCCCCCTCCTCCTCTTTCCTCCCCTTGGGATTACAGGCGAGCCACCTGGCCTGGCTATTCCTCCTCCATGTGCTCCTCCTTCTCCTCTGATTACAGGCATGAGCCACCACACCTGGCTATTCCTCCTCTGGCTGTTTTTTCTCCTCCTCCTTCTTCTCTTCCTCCCCTTCCTCTTCCCTCCTTATTTATTTATTTTTTTGAGATGGAGTCTCGCACCGTCACCCAGGCTGTAGTGCAGTGGCGCAATCTCAGCTCACTGCAACCTCCACCTCCTGGGTTCAAGCAATTCTCCTGCCTCAGCCTCCCCAGTAGCTGGGACTACAGGTGTGCGTCACCACATCCAGCTAGGTTTTTTTTTTTTTGTATTTTTAGTACAGACAGGGTTTCACCATGTTGGCCAGGATGGTCTCCATCACCTGACCTCATGATCTGCCCACCTTGGCCTCCCAAAGTGCTGGGATTACAGGCCTGAGCCACCATGCCCGGCCTCATTTTTATTTTTATTTATTTTTTTATTAAGATGGGGTTTCACCATGATGCTCAGGCTGGTCTTGAACTCCTGACCTCAGGTGATCCACCCCACCTCGGCCTCCCAAAGTGCTAGGATTATAGGCGTGAGCCACCGCACTCAGCTCATTTTTATTCTTTAATTTGGAGTCTTGCTCTTGTCACCCAGGCTGGAGTGCAATGGTGCAATTCGGGCTCACTGCAAACCTCTGCCTCTTGGGTTCGAACAATTCTCCTGCTTCAGCTTCCTGTGTAGCTGGGATTACAGGCACTTGCCACCACGCCCAGCTAATTTTGTATTTTTAGTAGACAGGGTTTCACCATGTTGGCCAGGCTGGTCTCAAACTCCTGACCTCAGGTGATCCACCCACCTCAGCCTCCCAGAGTGCTGTGATTACAGGTATGAGACACTGTGCCAGCCTTATTATTAGCATTAAGACAGTTTAGCTCTTGCTGCCCCAGGCTGGAGTACAGTGGTACAATTTCGGCTCACCTTAACCTCTGCCTCCCAGGTTCAAGCGATTCTCCTACCTCAGCCTCCCAAGTAGCTGGGACTACAGGCATGTGCCACCATGCCTGGCTAATTCTTTGTATTTTTAGTGGAGACAGGGTTTCACCATGTTGGCCAGGCTGGTCTCCAACTCCTCGCCTCAGATGATCCGCCCGCCTCGACCTCCCAAAGTGCTGGGATTACACCCAGCCTTGGTTCTTTAGTAAACAAAATCTGTCATTACTCTCAAAATCACTTGGTAGGTGTTATTCATTCTTCCTTGAGTTTAGCTTGTTTATCTTTGTTAATAAAATGTAAGTTTCAGACATTTCTTTCTTTTAGGGACAGGGTCTTGCTGTTACTCAGGCTGGAGTACAGTGGTGCCATCACAGCTCACCGGAGCCTCCCACTGCTGTGCTCAAGCAATCCTCCCGCCTCAGCCTTCCAAGTAGCTGGGACTATAGGCACACACCACCACAATCGGCTATTTCTTTTTCTTGTTTTTTAGACAGAGTCCCACTCTGTGGCCCAGGCTGGCGTGCAGTAGTGCGGTCTTGGCTCACTGCAACCTCTGCTTCCCAGGTTCAAGCAGTTCTCCTGCCTCAACTTCCCGAGTAGCTGGGATTACAGACATGCACCACCACACCCAGCTACTTTTTGTATTTTTAATACAGATGGGATTCCATGATGTTGGCCTGGCTGGTCTCCACCTCCTGGCCTCAAGTGATCCACCACCCTCACCCTCCTAGAGTGCTGGGATTTCAGCTGTGAGCCAACGTGTCCAGCTTGGCTAGTTTTATTTTATTTTTTTAATGTGGTAGCTGGGGTTGCCATTTGCTATGTTGCCCATAATCCTTGCTATGTGCTAGGATTATAGGTATGAGCCACTACTCCTGGCCTAGGAGGTCACTTTGACACCCTGTTTGAAGGGGATGGGCCCTGGACCGGGCAGAGGCTGTGACGGGAGCCCCCTCTTCCTTCCCCATCTATGACTCTCACTGCCCTTGCCCAGTTTTCTCCGCTTCCATTTGTTTTTTGAGAGACAGGGTCTCACTCTGTTGTCCAGGCTAGAATGCAGTGGCGTGATCGTAGCTCACTGCAGCCTCCACTCCTGGGCACAAGTGATCCTCTTGCTTCAGCCTTACAAGTATCTGGGACTATATACATGCACCACCACGCCAGGCTAATTATTTGTTTTATTACTGGGTAGAAACGGGGTCTCCCTTGTGTTGCCCAGGCTGATCTCGATCTCCTGGCCTCAAGCATCCTTGCACCTTGCCCTTCCAAAGTGTTGGGATTACAGGCCACCCTGTCCTGCCTTTCCAGTCCCTCACCATGCCCACTGGCCAGTCCTGGAAAGCCCAGCTTCAAGGACGCCAGGCTGGGGCAGGAAACACACAACGGCGTCCTCTCACACTCACTTTATTTGGGGGCAGGCGCAGAAGGACCTAGGCCTGCTGTGCCCGCAGTAGCGCCCGCACCTGGCGGATCTGCCAGTCGACGCTGGAGCGCGCAGTGCCGCCCAGGGCACCATACTGCTCCACGCTGTGCCCGTAGTCCCACACGCAGTTCACGTCACTCAAGAACAGGGGGCTGCAGAGAGAGGAAGAGCTGGGCCAGGGTGCGGGCCACCCCTGGCCTCCAGGCACCGAGGCTCACCCCCTAGGAGGCAGTGTGGGGAGGGGGTGGGCCGCACCTGATGGTCTGCAGCTCCTGCAGCGACAGCTGGTTGAGGGCGACCCCCTTGGTCTCAGCCATGAACACAGCTTTCCCGGAGGCCTCGTGGGCCTGGCGGAATGGCATCTGGGTGGCGGGGGAGGAAGGTGGCCCTGAGGCAGCTTCCTCCATGCCCTAATCTGCCTCCATGGCCTGTACCCCTTCCTTTTTTTTTTTTTGGTACAGTCTCGTTCTGTCACCCAGGCTGGAGTGCAGGGACTCGATCTCACCTCACTGCAACATCCGCCTCCCAGCTTCAAGAGATTCTCCTGCCTCAGCTTTCTGAGTAGCTGGGATTAGAGGAGTGTGCCACCACATCCGGCTAATTATTGTATTTTTAGTAGAGACAGGGTTTCACTATGTTGACCAGGCTGGTCTTGAACTCCTGGCCTCAAGACACCCGCCCACCTTGGCCTCCCAAAGTGCTAGGATTACACGTGTGAGCCACAAGGCTGGGCTGCCTGCGCCCCTTCCTGAGTTCCCCTACCCTCTGGGGGGGCACCCCCATCTCCTCCCCCCCTCCCACTCACTGCTACACACTCACTCCTTTGCGGACCAGGTAATAGGCGAGGTCAGTGGCCAGCATGTCAGGGCTGAGAGCCTGTCCCATGTTCTCTCGGTGAATCTGGGGGTGCAGGTGGGGGAGGTGGTGAGCCCTGGGGACCCTGGGGTCTGAAGCTGCAGGCCCAGGACCTGCCCCTCTGCCAGGATGTCCCTGCCTTGGGCAGCTCCTCTCTTACCACTCGGCTCTGTCACTCTCAGCTTGAAGCATCTTCTCATAATTATCAATAGTGTTTATGTGTGCTATTACCGTTCACTGGCCTGTATGTTTTCAAAGAGTCCCTTATTTTTAGCATGCATCAGAAGTTCCTGCAGGATTTGTTTTCTTTTTTTAGGAGGCAGGGTCTTGCTCTGCTGCCCAGGCTGGAGTGCAGTGGCGCAATCACGGCTCTCCGCATCCTTGATCTCCTGGGCTCAGGGGATCCTCCCACCTCAGTCCCCTGAGTAGCTGGTACCACAGGTACATGCCATCTCAACTGGATAATTTAATTTTTTTAATTTTAGAGATAGGGTTTCGCTATGTTGCTCAGACTGGTTTTGAACTCCTGGGCTCAAGCAAGGCTCCTGCCTCGGCCTCTCAAAGTGCTGGGATTACAGATATGGTTCACCAGGCCTAGCCACTGGAGAATTTAATAAAAATACAGATTGCTGGGGACTACCCCCGGCGTCTCTGATTCAGCCATGTGGAGTGAGGCCTCACACTGCATTTCCCAGGAGTTCTGAGGTGATGCCGGTGCTGCTCGTTGGGGTACTAGCTTCAATAAACTGTTTTTTTTGAGATGGAGTCTCGCTCTGTCACACAGGCTGGAGTGCAATGGCATGATCTCTGCTCACTGCAATCTCCATCTACCGGGTTCAAGCGATTCTCCTGCCTCACCCACCCAGTAGCTGGGATTATAGGCATGTGCCACCACACCCAGCTAATTTTTATATTTTTAGTAGAGACTGGGTTTCACCTTGTTGGCCAAGGCTGGTCTCAAACTCCTGACCTCAAGTGATCTGCCCACCTTAGCCTCCTAAAGTGCTGGGATTACAGGTGTGAGCCTCTGTGCCTAGCCAAGAAACACTGATTTTTAGACATATTCTGAACTATTTAGGAATGAAATGATGTGATGATGGGAATTTGCTTCGAAATAATAAGGGGTGAAGGAGTGGGGGAGGGCTGTGGGTAAAGACAGCTGGAGCGAGAATGTCCCTGAATTGATTACTGTTGAAGCTGGGGTGCCAGAACCTAGGACTTATTATGTGTTTTCTAGCTGTTAGATACAGAAATTTCCCATAATAATTGATTTTAAAAGAAATCAGCCAGGCAAAGTGGCTCATGCCTGTAATTCCCGAACTTTGGGAGAGGAAGGTAGAAAAGTGGCTTGGGGCCAAGTGTTGGAGACCAGCCTGAGCAACGTAAGGAGACCCTGTCTCTACACTCCTGTAGTCCCAGCCACTCCAGAGACTGAGGTGGGAGGATCACTGGAGCCCAGGAGTTCGAGGCTGCAGTGAGCTACGAGCACACCACTGCACTCCAGCCTGGCTGACAGAGAAACTCTGTCTCTAAAAAGTAATGTTGTTTTTTTTTTTAAAGATGGGGTTTCACCATGATGGCCAGGCTGGTCTTGAACTCCTGACCTCAGGTGATCCACCCACCTCAGCCTCCCAAAGTGCTAGGATTACAGGCGTGGGCCACCGAGACTGGCCAAAAATTATTTATATATTTGAAGACAGAGTTTCATTCTGTCGTCCAGGCTGGAGAGCAATGGCATGATTTCAGCTCACTGCAACCTCCATCTCCTGGGTTCAAGTGAGTCTTCTGCCTCAGCCTCCCGAGTAGCTGGGACTCAGGTGCTTTCCACCATAACCGGCTAATTTTTGTATTTTTAGTAGAGATGGGGTTTCACCATGTTGGCCAGGCTGGTCTCAAACCCCTGAACTCAAGTGATCCACCTGCCTCAGCCTCCCAAGTGTGGGATTCTAGGCATGAGCCACTGCGCCCGCCCTTTATATAAATTTTCTTTTTTTACAAAGGGTTTTGGTCAGGCCAGTTGACAGGCCCCAGGCCCCTTGAGTCTCATCTGCTTCCACTGGGTGGCAGCAGTTTCTGTCCCTTCCCCTGTTCCCCAGGAGCAGGAGTGAGCACATCTCTCCTTCCCTGCCCCAGGTCCTCCGGCCTCTCCTCCTTCCTCCCAACGCCACCCTCTGGAATGCCCACCCCCATGCTTGGGACCTAGGGGAGGAGAGGGCAGGTGGGTGTGGTCTTGCCTGCAGTGTAGAAATGACGCCAGTGGCCACCTGGAGCACGGCACTCATGGTGTCTGACACTTCAAACACAGCTTCCTTGTCCTCCTGGGAGGCACATGGCAGGAGGTGAGTACCTAGCAGCCCCCCCCAGCACCCAGGATCCCCACAGTCCTACCCCCCACTGAGGCATCCCCCGCTGCCTTCCATGGGAAGAACACTCAGTACCCCAACAAAGGAAAAGCAGAGAGCTCCAAGGGCAGCCACGGATGGGGCTGAGTGCACAGGATGGGAGGATGTATGGCAATCCCGGGGGCCCTGCCTGGGTGTGCCAGAGTCCCGAGAACTGGCATATGGTGTGTAGGCAGGCAGGCCTCCCCCCCCGCCACTGCCCCCAGCCTCACACCTGTAGGTCTTTGTTGTAGGTGCTGGGAAGTCCCTTGAGGGTCATCAGGAGCCCGGCACACTGTGGGAAGAGGGAGGCAGAGGCTGGACCTGGAATCCTGCCCCCTGGTCACTCCCATCAGCCCCACCCCTCTCCCTGTCCTGCTCACCCGCCCAAACACACGTCCCGCCTTGCTCCGGATCAGCTCCAAGCTGTCGGGGTTTTTCTTCTGGGGCATCAGGCTGCTTCCGGTGCTGGGGACAGAGGTATGGGCACTGAAGGGGCTGGACCCTTGGCTGGTCCAGTAGCTCCCTGGCCAGGTCAGTGGAGGGGTGGAGTGGGGGAGAAAGGAAGCCACGTTCACAGAGGGTGGGGAACATAGAGGCCAGGAGGGACAGGTGGAGGTGACAGCTCGGGGCTTACCTGTAGGCATCCGAGAGCTGCACGAAGCTGAATTCCTTGGTCCCGTAGAGGATGAGGTCCTCGGCCATCCTGCTGAGATGAGTCATACACAGGGAAGCCCAGAACAAGAACTCGGCTGGGAGAGAGAAAAGGTTCCCAGTCACCAGGCCTCCCCCGTCTCCACCCAGCCAGACCATACAGGGTTGGGAGGAGGTTAGGCGGTAGGGGACCAGGCTAAATTTTTTTTTTTTTTTTTTTTGAGACGGAGTCTCACTCTGTCACCAGGCTGGAGTGCTGTGGTGGATCTTGGCTCACTGCAACCTTCACCTCCCGGGTTCAAGTGAATCTCCTGCCTCACCCTCCGGAGTAGCTGGGACTACAGGCGCTCTGCACCACGCCCGGCCAATTTTTGTGTTTTTTAGTAGAGACGGGGTTTCACCATGTTGGGCCAGGATGGTCTCGTTCTCCTGACCTCGTAGTCTGCCCACCTTGGCCTCCCAAATTGCTGGGATTAGAGGTGTGAGCCACCATGCCCGACCTAAATTTTCATTTTTTGTAAAGATGGGGTCTTGCTATGTTGCCCAGGCTGGTCTGAAACTCCTAGGCTCAAGCAATCTTCCTGCCTTGGCCTCCCAAGTTCTGGGATTATAAATGTGAGCCCCTGAAACTAGCCTGCTTTTGTTATTTTTATTGTTACTGTTTTCAATAAACCAGCTTTACTGAGATACCATTCACATATAATTTACCCATTAATTTATTTTTTTTAATTGTATTTCATTTTCTGAGATGGAATTTCACTCCTGTTCCCCAGGCTAGAGTGGACTGGCGCAATCTCAGCTCATGCAGTCTTGGCCTCCCAGGTTCAAGGGATTCTCCTGCCTCAGCCTCCTGAGGAACTGGCATTACAGGTGCCCGCCACCACACCCAGCTAAATTTTGTATTCTTGTATTTTTAGTTGGCCAGTGCTGGGAGTGCAGGTGTGAGCCAGCATGCCCCGCCCAATTTACCCATTTAAAGTTTACACTTTAGTGAATATCCATCACCACAAGCAGCCTGACCATACAGGGGGGTGGGAGGAGACTAGAGAGAAGCCAGGCTGGGGGGCAAAAGTGAGGCACAGGGCAAGGGACTGGCTCCCCAAGACTCACCCACGAAGTCACGCTCACTGGTGGCATCCATGCTGTTGAGAGTGATGGCCCCAAAGCTGAGTTCTGGGGGGGTGGGAGGAAGCAGGGTTAGGCTGGAGCACAGGGAGGGGCCTCCTCTCCCCCAACCAGGTTTCCCAGCCCCCTCCCCCCTGGAAAGAGGATCAGGGTGGCTCGGGTGGGAGCTGGGGGGGGAGGGATCTTTGCACAGTCCAAGGAGGGAGGCAGGAGCCCTGAGTCTCTCAGTACCAAGCGCCCCTGCCATGGGTGACCCCTGGCCTGGATGAGCTCAGTGCCCGTAGGCAATGAGTGAACGGTACACCAGGAGCCACAGGCCCCTGCCCTCTGGTCTCAGGTGTGTCTTCGGCTCCTGGCGGGAGCTGAGGGTGACTCTCCCTGGGGAGGAGGGGGCAGGGCACATCTCACCTGCTCGGAGCAGCTCTCGGTCCACACCCAGGGGATTGCCCGCAATGGCCCCGCTGCAGGGACAGGGATTCATGGTGACTAGGGCTCCTGGCAGGCAGCCCCAACAGACAGACAGACGGACAGACACACACACAGAACCAAGTCCTCATTGCCAGGGCAACTGCCTGGAGCTCAGCCCCTTTCCTGGTCCAGTCACCTAAGTGTTCCCAGAACACTTATCCCCAAGCACCAAGTCACCTTCGGTGCAGGACACTTGTCTCCGGACACATGTCCCCATATGTCAGGCTGAGGGCAGCAGGCTGGGCTCGCCAGGAGCCTCGCTGGAGAGCTCTGGCCCTGCTCAGACACATTCACTGGCTTGGTCGTCCCCATCTTGGTGAGAGCTGGGGCTCCATGCAGGGTCCCCCTCTGAGCGGATAACCCGGCTTTCTGTCCCACTCTGCCCTTCCCAGCTCATCTGTCAATTCCTAAGGCTATGCAGCAGCCTGCCCCCAAGGCCCTCGGGGCACTGGAGCCTTACCCACCTCCCCAGGGGCAGGACATCGATCCGCTTCCGCACCTCCAGCAGCCGCTCAGAGTCTCGGGTCAGCGCCACGGCATGGCTGTGGGAAGCCAGGGGCAGGAGGGTCAGGGCAGCCGGGTCCCCCCCTCCAGCATGGCCCCTGCACCTCGCCCGGGTCACCTCAGGATCCAGTGGCTCCAGCGGATGGGCTGTGCCCTCTGCAGGTGCGTGTACCCTGGGAAGAGGACGTCACATTCCCTGTGGGAAGAGGAGCAGGGGCTCGGGTGGAGGCTGGGGCAAGGCCTGCAGGTGACACTGGGACCCTGCAGGCCTGGGTCACCCCTGGGAAGAAGTGTTGCTGTGCAGCACTCCACCTGAATGAGGGATCCAGGATCTCCCAGGGACAAATCGCTGTTAAGGGAAAAAGGCCGCAAGTGGGGCCGTGTGAACCACGCGCTGGGCCTGAGCTGTGGGGCCTCCTGGGGTGAGACTTTGCCAGGAACATCAGAGGCCTGAGCCTCTGTCACTCAGCATCTCTGAGGCAGGGCCAGAACAGGGGAGGAGGCCTGTGTCGGGTATGACTTGGCCATGGGAGCTTTCATTGGAAGACCCAGAAATAGCTGCGGCTCCTAACGAGCTGCTCCAAGCAGGTAAGATGCCCTGCCCCTCATTCAAGTAGGCAGGGCAGATGCAGAGGTGCTGCGAGTCATGCTCCTGTTTTCTTTCTTTCTTTTTTAATTTTTCTTTTTTTTTTTTAAACCCAGTTTTTGAGAAGATGTTCCTCTTTTTTTTTTTTTTTTAAGACGGGGTTTCACCATGTTGATCAGGCTGGTCTTGAACTCCCGACCTCAGGTGATCCGCCCGCCTTGGCCTCCAGAGTGCTTGGATTACAGGCGTGAGCCACCACGCCTGGCCATGCTCCTCTTTTCTTGTTGTTTTGTTTTGTTTTTGTTTTTAGAGACAGTGTCCTTCTGTTGCCCAGGCTGGAGTGCAATGGCACGATCACAGCTCACTGCTGCCTCGATTTCCTGAGCTCAAATGATCCTCCTGCCTCAGCCTCCCGAGTAGCTGGGACTACAGAGTCATGCCACTATGCCCAGTTAATTTTTAATTTTTTGTAAAGATGGGGTCTTGCTATGTTGCCCTGAGTGGTCTGAAATTCCTGGGTTCCAGTGATCCTCCTGCCTTGGCCTCCCAAAGCGCTGGTATTACAAATGTGAGCCACCATACCCGGCCTGTTTTTTGTTGTTTTTGAGATGGAGTTTCACTCTTGGGGGCGAGGCTGGAGAGTACTAGCACAATCTCGGCTCACTGCAACCTCCGCCTCCTGGGTTCAAGAGATTCTCCTGCCTCAGCCTCCAAAGTAGCTGGCATTACAGGCACCTGCCACCATGCCTGGCTAATTTTTTGTTTTAGTAGAGATGGGGTTTTACTATATTGGCCAGGCTGGTCTTGAACTCCTGACCTCAGGTGATCCACCCGCCTTGGCCTCCCAAAGTGCTGGGATTACAGGTGTGAGTCACCGCACCCGGCCTGTTGTTGTTTTAAATAAACCAGCTTAGTTTGGGAATCTTCTGTTGAAATAAAAAAAGTTAAAAAAAAAATAATAATAATAAATAAATAAATAACCCAGCTTCACTGAAACATTGTTCACATACAATTTACCTACTTAAAGTTTACCGTTTAGTGTACAACCACCACCACAACCGATTTCAGAACATTTTCATCACACCATAAAGAAATTCTGTACTCGGCCGGGCGCGGTGGCTCGCACCTGTAATCCCAGCACTTTGGGAGGCCAAGGTGGGCGGATCACGAGGTCAGGAGATTGACACCATCCTGGCTAATACAGTGAATCCCCGTCACCACTAAAAATACAAAAAATTAGCCAGGTGTGGTGGCGGGTGCCTGTAGTCCCAGCTACTCAGGAGGCTGAGGCGGAAGAATCACTTGAACCCGGGAGGCAGAGGTTTCAATGACACAAGATTGTGCCACTGCACTCCAGCCTGGCTGACGGAGTGAGACTCCATTAAAAAAAAAAAATCCTGTACTCAAGGCAAGGCATGGTGGCTCAAGCCTATAATCCCAGCACTTTGGGAGGCCAAGAGGGAAGGATCGTTTGAGGCTGGGAGTTCGAGACCAGCCTAAGCTACATAGCAAGACCCTGTTTGTATAAAAAATTTTAAAAACTTGTTATTGTGGTCCTAGGTACTCAGAAAGCTGAGGTGGGAGGGTTATTTGAGTCCAGGAGTTTGAGTCTGCAGCGAGCTATTACCAAGCCACTGCACTCCATCCCAGGTGACAGAGCAAGACCTCATATCTCAAGACAATTTAAAAAGTTAAAAATTTAGGCTAGGCGCGGTGGCTCACGCCTGTAATCCCAGCACTTTGGGAGGCAGAGGCGGGCGGATCACAAGGTCAGGAGTTTGAGACCAGTCTGGCCAACATAGCAAAACCTCATCTCTAGTAAAAATACAAACAAAAATTAGCTGGGCGTGGTGGCACATGCCTATAATCCCAGCTACTCGGAGGCTGAGGCAGGAGAATTGCTTGAACCCAGGAGGCAGAGGCTGCAATAAGCCAAGATCGCACCACTGCACTCCAGCCCGGGCAACAGTGCAAGACTTCATCCTAAAAAAAAAAAAATTTTAATTAGGCCGGCTTCTGCCTGTAATCCTAGCACTTTGGCAGGCCAAGGTGGGCAGATCACCGGAGCTCAGGAGTTCGAGACCAGCCTGGCCAACATGGCAAAACCCATCTCTGTTGGAAAAAATACAAAAATTAGCTGGACATGGTGGTAGCACACACTTGTAATCCCAGCTACTTGGGAAGCTGAGGCTGAGAATCACTTGAACCCAAGAGGCAGAGTTTGCTGTTAGCCAAGATCGCACCATTGCACTCCAGACCAGGTGACACAGTGAGACCTTGTCTAAAAAAAAAAAAAAAAAAAACAATTAAAGAAACCCTGAACCCCTGTAATCCCAGCACTTTGGGAGGCCAAGGCAGGTGGATCACTTGAGGTCAGGAGTTCAAGACCAGCCTGGCCAACATGGTGAAACCCCGTCTCTACTAAAAATACAAAAAATTAGCCAGGCATGGTGGTGGTCGCCTGTAATCTCAGCTATACAGGAGGCTGAAGCAGGAGAATCACTTGAACCCAAAGGCAGTAGTTGAGAGCTGACATTATGCTACTACACTCCAGCCTGGGCGACAGAGCAAGACTCTGTCTCAAAAAAAAAAAGAAACCCTGAACTCAGTAGCAGACACTCCCTGTTCCTCCTAGCAATCCAGCTCCACCTCCAGGGTGACAATTCATGTCCTTTGCTTCCCTCCAGGTGTGTAAAATAGGGGTAACAGGGAGTTGAAGAAAAGGAGGGGTCTCTGACAACACATAGAGAATCCTCAGCAGCTCCTCATCCAGGTCTGCAAGAAACAAATCCAGATCCAAAGACACCAGGTCCCAGAAGCCAAAGCCAGGTATGAGTCAGCAGGAGGCAGCCGCTGGCTCTGTCTCTTGCCAGATGGGCTGGGTGGAGACCTGGAGTGTGGGATGTGAGACTGGGGCACAGGCAGGGTGGGGGTGACTCTGGCTGCTCCAGGCACAGCCAAGCGAGTGCCTTAGCTCCCTGCCCTCAAATCCTCAAAGGGTGAGCTTACTTTCTTTTTTATTCATTTATTTATTTTATTTTTTTATTTTTATTTTTTTTAGAGATGGGGTTTCACCATGTTGGCCAGGCTGGTCTCGAACTCCTGACCTCAAGTGATCCTCCCATCTCGGCCTCCCAAAGTGTTGCGATTACAGGCGTGAGCCACCGTGCCCGGCCGTGTTTTCTTTCTTTCTTTTTCTTTTTTTTTTTTTTGAGATGGAGTCTCGGTCTGTCACCCAGGCTGCAAAGCAGTGGTGTGATCTTGGCTCACCGCAACCTGTCTCCTGGGTTCAAGCCATTCTCCTGCCTCAGCCTCCTGAGTAGCTGGGATTACAGGTGCACATCACCACATTCAACTAATTTTTGTATTTTTAGTAGAGAGAGAGTTTCACCATGTTGGTCAGGCTGGTCTTGAACTCCTGACCTCAGGTGATCCACCCACCTCAGCCTCCCAAAGTGCTGGGATTACAGTCATGTGCCACTACACCTGGCCCCACGAAGGGCGAGTCTTCCCTGACTGCTGAGCTAGACTGGCATGGGAGTATTGGAGCCTGCAGGAAATGCCCCACTCCTGCCTGCTCTGCCTTGATCCTGGAGTTCTGGGGTGTCCCTGTGCTGCAGGGCCTGGCACCCGACCCTGTTCACCCTTGCCACCTAGGTCATCTGTTCAGGCTGCCATCACACCTCTCCCTGCCCCCTGGGTGTCCCTGGGGAACTCACGCCTCTGCCCGATCCACCATGGTCCTGATGAGCTCCCAGAGGAGGCCCAAGAGCTTGGAGCAGGTCTGCCGCATCCACAGCCTGAGGTCCGTGACCACCTGTGCAAGGAGGAGGTGGTGCTCAGGGAGGCCAGCGTGTTGCTTCCCTGGGGGAGCCAGGACCCTGCTGAGCTCTGACTGCCCCCTGGGCTCCCCAAGGTTGGGACAGCACGGAGCAGGGTTGGGGAGGCTAGAAGCACCTGGTCATTCCGGCTGCGTCCCGTGTGCAGCTTCCCTCCGGTTTCGCCAATGAGCTCCTGGAGGTGAAGGGAGGCCCAGGGTCACAGTCTATATGCCCAGAGGGGTCAACCCAGGCAGGGCAGGGTTCATCAGCCCTGCCAACCTCCCTCCCTACCCCAGGGCCCCAGGACCTGCCCAAATCTCTCGCCATTTCTGCTGAGGCCTTTTTTTCTTTTTCTTTTCTTTTTTTTAGTCATAGAACCTTGTTATATTGCCCAGGCTGTTCTTGAACTCTTGGCCTCAAGCGATCCTCCCACCTCAGCCTCCCAAAGTGCTAGGATTATAGGCATGAGCCACTGCGCCCGGCCCACGTCCTGAGGTCTCCGCTGCTGTCTGCCAGTGGCGAAGTAAACAGAACAATGGTGCTAATGCTCCAAGTGGCCCGGGGCTGGGTGGAGACGGGAGGCCAGGAAAGCGGTGGGGCTGCAGCAGTCGCACCTTCAGGCGGCGCTCGTTGGCTGTGTGGATGTCCTCATCACTGGGGCTGAGTCTGAAGGTGCCCTGGGCCCACTCCTCAGCCACCTATAGCAGGTATCAGCAATGCCAGGGGTCAGGTGAGCAGGTATCAGCAGCCAAGAGAGCCCCTGCCCTGGTCCCACCCGATCCCTCATGACTGACTGTGCCAGTCCAGGAGCTGAGTCCTGGAACCCCCCTCTGGGAGGAGGCATCTCGGGCCCAGCACACCTTCACCCATGAGCCATGTGGGCCACAGAGGTCATTAAAGGATGGAGAGAGGCAGTCATCAAGGCACACAGTTAAACGGCACTTGAGTACATAATTAGTTCAGTGTGAAACCACAGATGGGTAACACTGCACTATTTGCTCAGGGATTTGGTGGGAGCCTGGGGCCACAGGGAGGGGCCTCGGGTGGGGCTTGGGCTGCAGTGAGTACCTTGTCTAGGCCATGGAGTATCTGGTCCCTCTCAGCCTGGGTGAGGAGCCCTGCCTTCTCCAGGCCCCTGCTGTAGGCTTTGCTGCCTTGAACATCCACCTCCCAGAGCTGCCGGTCGTAGGTGATGGACGCGTTGAACTTCTCCATGATGGGGTCCACTGCACCCACAAACCGGCCACCCCACAGCTCCCGCTCTGGCCAGGAAAGCAGGAACAATGAGTAACTCCATCCTCCAGAACAGTACCTCTTGCAAAGTCCTCGGGAAACTTATCAAGTCTGATGGTAGCAGGGGCATCAGATCATTCTAACTGGGCAGACAAGGAGTCTGAGACCTTCCCAGAGTCACCCTGGGAGTGAGCATGGGAATGTGGCTGGACACCGAAGTTTGGGTTCTTTTTTTTTTTTGAGACAGAGTCTTGCTCTGTCAGCCAGGCTGGAACGCACTGGCTTGACCTCGGCTCACTGCAACCTCTGCCTCCTGGGTTCAGGAGATTTTCCTGCCTCAGCCTCCTGAGTAGCTAGGACTACAGGTGCCCACCACCACACCTGGGTGATTTTTGTATCATTAGTAGAGACGGGGTTTCACTACGTTGGCCAGGCTGGTGATCCTCAGGTGATCCTCCTGCCTCGCCTCCCAAAGTGCTGGGGTTACATGCATGAGCCACTGCATCTGGCCTTGAAGTTGGGGTTTCTTTCCCACCACATGGCACCACTCCAAGGAGATGGTGGCAGGGCCCGAGGCACCCCTGGGACCACAGCAGAGCTTCTGGAACCTTTCCTGCGACTGACCAAGGTGCCAGGTGCCATCCTAATTGCTGACACAACCCTCTGGGGTAGGCACCAATACAATTCCACCACGGAGAGGGGGGAAACTGAGGCACAGAGAGGCATGCAGCCTGCCCTCACTCAGGGTGGGTGAGCCAGGGCTGCAGCCCGGCAGTCTGAAGTTAGAACCCATGCTCTTCACCCCTGTTCCACTGGGGCCTCTGGGCTTGGCTCTGGTCTCCACCAAGCATGAGTACCTGGCAACTCTCCCTCACAGTTTGGAGCCGGACGAAGATCCCAATTCCCACCACTCCCTTGGCTCTGAAGAGCATCCTGACATCCTCCATTGTCACTGCCCTTCTAGGAGGTCACTGGGTGACCCCTTATTTCCCAGGAGCGAAGGGCAGAGAGATGATATGTAGATATCTACGTTTTGTTCTTTTTTTTTTTGAGATGGAGTCCTGCTCTGTTGCCCAGGCTGGAGTGCAGTGGTGCAATCTCGGCTCACTGCAACCTCTGCTTCTTGAACTGCTTCCTCCCAGTTCAAGCCGATTCTCCTGCCTCAGACTCCCAAGTAGCTAGGATTACAGGCACCTGCCACCACACATGGCTGATTTTTGTATTTTTGGTGGAGACGGGGTTTCACCATGTTGGCCAGGCTGGTCTTGAACTCCTGACTTCAGGTGATCCATCTGCCTTGGCCTCCCAATGTGCTGGGATTACAGGCATGAGCCACCGCGCCTGGCCAGTTTTGTTCTTTAAACATTTTTTTTTAATTCATTTTTAGAGACAGGGTCTCACTCTGTTACCCAGGCTGGAGTGCAGTGGCGCCATCATAGCTCACTGCAGCCTCAAACTCCTGGGCTCAACCAATCCTCCCGCCTCACCTTCCCTAGTAGTTGGGACTAGAGGCATGTGCCACCACACCCAGATTAAAATTTTTTTAAAATTTTGTAGAGTCAGGGTCTCACTATGTCACCCAGGCTAATCTTGAACTCCTGGGCTCAAGCAATCCTCCAGCCTCAGCTTCCCAAAGTGCTGGGATTACAGACATGAGCCAAGGTGCCGGCCACATCTATGTTTTGAAAAAGGGCAGAGGCCAGGGCATGGGACAGATCAGGGAGGGTACAGAACACCTGGGGGAGCAGCCCTAGTGCCCAGAGTGCCAAGGACTGGGAGGCAGGGTGGGGTAGAGGTAGGCATGTCACTGCACTGGTATCCTTTGTGAGGAAGGGAGTCTATGGTGGACAATGGCAACATATGTGCTACTCTGCCCCCTCAATGCCCCAGACCTCTGTTAATCACCTGGCCTGGAGCCTATTGTTAAACCTCAGGGTTGGGAGGCCTAGGCGGGTGGATCACTTGAGGTCAGGAGTTCGAGACCAGCCTGGCCAACGTGGTAAAACCCCGTCTGTACTAAAAATACAAATTTTTTTTTTTTTTTTGGAGGTGGAGGTGGAAATGGGGTTGGAAGTAGGAACATTCCTGAACAGGATCAGTGACTTCAGTTAAAGGAGCCTCAGTTTCTCCAATCTTGGACATTAGAAGACGGAAGAAAATATGGAACTGCACGAATTTGCGTGTCATCCTTGCGCAGGGGCCATGTTAATCTGCTCTGTATCGTTCCAATTTTAGTATATATGCTGCTGAAGCGAGCACTGAAAATACAAAAATTAGCCAGGCAGCTGTAGTCTCAGCTACTTGGGAGTCTGAAGCAGAAGAATCGCTTAATCCTGGAGGCAGAGTTTGCAGTGAGCAGAGATGATGCCATTGACTGCAGCCTGGGTGACAGAGGAAGACTCTTCTCAAAAAAAATAATAATAATAAGTTAAGGATAATAGTACCTATCTGAGAGCCTTGTTGTGAGCATTCAATCAGATAACACTTGCAAACTGCATACATAACACGATGCCTGGTGCTCAGAAAGGACTTGGGAAATGTCAGCTGTCACTAGGGGAGGGCTGGCAGGGGATAGAATGTGCTTCAGCTCCACTCCTGATTCCTGTGTGCACCCCAGAGACCTCTACAGTGCTCTGGCCCTGAGCTGTAAGCTGACCCGTCTAAGCCCAACAGCCCTGGCTGCCAAAGGACTCTGCCCTGCAGAGGCAGCCTCCGCCCCCACCAGTCTTTTGAGCTGGTCCTGCTCCTTTCCCCCACGGCTGCCCCACCAAGCCTAGATCTCCAGCAAAGTGCCACATGGGGCCCTGGTCCTGATCACTGGGGCCAGCCAGTCATAATTGGAGCCAGCCTGCCCCTCAGCCGGGAGCCTGGCACCACCTCCCCAAAGGGGTTCCTGGGCCACCCTGCCTGGGATGTTAGTAAAAACAACAACTACTTAATAAGCGGGGCCACAGCCAAACCAATTAGTGCCAACCTACAGGAGGGCCTGGGGCAAGCTGAGGTCACCTGGAGTGCTGGGCTGGTCGGAGGGCAAACCACTCTGCTCTAGGACCAGGCTCCTTCCCTTACTGGCAGGCAGAATAGGACCCCACGGGGGAGATCAGAGTGAGGTGCCTCCCCTTGGGCACTGAGGAGAGGGGGAGGCCCAGTGTGGTAGCAGAAGGTGCTGCTCCAAGCCAGGACACATCTGGGCCAGAATGGTCTCTTCAGGGCCAGGGGATGGGGCACTGAGTTGGGCTGGGTTCAATGAGCAACAGTCAAGGTCGAATGCATGTGGGAAATATCAGTTTTGGGGGCTTGTGGTTTTTTGTTTTTGGTTTTTTGAGACGGAGTTTTGCTCTTGTTGCCCAGGCTGGAGTGCAGTGGCGTAATCTTGGCTCATTGTAACCTCTGCTTCCCCAGTTCTAGCGATTCAACTGCCCAGCCTTCTCCTGCCTCAGCCTCCCTAGTAGCTGTTTTTGTTTTTTTTTTTTAGATGGGGTCTCACTCTGTTGCCCAGGCTGGAGTGCAGTGGTGCAATCTCAGCTCACTGCAACCTCCGCCTCCTGGATTCAAGTGATTCTCCTGCCTCAGCCTCCAAAGTAGCTGGAATTATAGGCGCCCACCACCATGCCCAGCTAATTTTTGTATTTTTAGTAGAGATGGGGTTTCACCATGTTGGCCAGGCTGGTCTTGAACTCCTGACCTCAGGTGATCTGCCTGCCTCGGCCTCCCAAAGTGCTGGAATTACAGGTGTGAGGCATCACACCTGGTGGGTTTTTTTGTATTTTGAGACTGGATCTCACTGTTGCCTGGGCTGGAGTGCAGTGGTGAGATCATGCTCACTGCAGCCTCAAATTCCTGGGCTTAAGGGATCCTCCTGCCTCTGCTTCCCATGAGATTACAGGTGTATGCCACTACACATGGGTAATTTTCACAATTTTTTTATAGAGACGGAGTCTCACGGTATTGTCCAGGCTGGTCTGGAATTCCTGGGCTCCAGCAATCCTCCCGCCTCAGCCTCCCAAAGTAGAAATAGCAGTACTGTGTGGTTAGCCACCATTTATTGAGGCCCTCCTGTGGCTCAGCACTGTGCTAGGGATTGGACATATGTTATTATGCCCTTTTATGAGGTGGGCAATGTTACCCCTATTTTACAAATGAAGAAGAGGCTCAGAGGGCTGGAGTGACTGGTACAGAAACCAAGTCTATCTGGCTCCAAAGTCCAGGCCCTCCCCCTTCCCTCCCCCCATGATCCAGAAGCTTGCAGGGCACTGAGAGAGAGGAAGTGAATTTCTAGCTAATGAGGGCCAGAAGGGGCTGGAACCCAGACCTCATGCTTGCAGGGCTGCCTTCATCAAGCATCAGGCCAACAGCCCCTTTCACTTGAAGAGTCCAAAGCAATGGCCTTACAGAGGGAGGCCAACAGCTGTTAGCACCCCATTGCCAGACAAATCAACTGAGGCCCAAGGAAGGAAACCTGTGCCTGGAACTCCAGCATCTCAGTGGTCAGGAAGAGAAGCCAGGAGCCGCTGACCCTAAGGAGCAGGTCCAGTGAGACAGGAAGGGGCCAGGCACCCGGGTTGCTGGAGCCACGGGGTGAGGTCCCCCTGTTCCCTGGCTCTTTCGACATGCCAGAGTCAAGGACAAAAACACCTGAGGTGCTGATTCTTCTTCTATCAACAGGGACAACTGCTGCAGCAGGAGAAGGGGTGTGGTGGGGGGCCCCTGATGGGAGGACACGTGGGAAGGGGTGTGGTGGGGGGGCCCTGATGAGAGGACACGTGGGAAGGGGTGTGGTGGGGGGCCCTATGGGAGGACACGTGGGAAGGGGTGTGGTGGGGGGGGGCCCTATGGGAAGGACACGTGGAGAGGGGTGTGGTGGGGGGCCCTGATGGGAGGACACGTGGGGAAGGGGTGTGGTGGGGGGGCCCTAGTGGGAGGACACGTGGGAAGGGGTGTGGTGGGGGGGGGCCCTATGGGAGGACACGTGGGGAAGGGGTGTGGTGGGGGGGCCCTGATGGGAGGACACGTGGGAAGGGGTGTGGTGGGGGGCCCTATGGGAGGACACGTGGGAAGGGGTGTGGTGGGGGGCCCTATGGGAGGACACGTGGGAAGGGGTGTGGTGGGGGGGCCTGATGGGAGGACACGTGGAAGGGGTGTGGTGGCCTGATGGGAGGACACGTGGGAAGGGGTGTGGTGGGGGGGCCCTCATGGGAGGACACGTGGGAAGGGGTGTGGTGGGGGGGCCCTCATGGGAGGACACGTGGGAAGGGGTGTGGTGGGGGGGGCCCTATGGGAGGACACGTGGGAAGGGGTGTGGTGGGGGGGCCCTGATGGGAGGACACGTGGGAAGGGGTGTGGTGGGGGGCCCTGATGGGAGGACACGTGGGAAGGGGTGTGGTGGGGGGCCCTGATGGGAGGACACGTGGGAAGAAGGAAGGAAGAGGTGGGGGCTGAAGGCTGGGAGCAGTGCTCCCGACCAGGCAGGCGTCACTGTGAGGTGAGGGCACAGCCACTCGACCCCTACAAGTGTGGGTTGGCGACGCTGGTGAGTGCCCGTAAAGGCGGCGGCTGAGCTCCGGCAGGTGCGCCCGGGAGGGGGGGGGGCGCTGGCTCCCGGGGGGGGGGGCGATTCCCGGCGGGGTGGCCGGAGGCAGGTCTGGCGCCCCCACCCTCTCCTGTGGAGGCCGGGAGGACCCGCGTGCCCGAGGTCCCGCTCACCTCCGAGGCCATGTTGGGCGGTTCCTCGTCGTCCGGAAGCCTCGGTCCTTCGGGTCTGGAAAACAACACGGGACTGACGACCTCCTGCGCCAGCAGG
The DNA here is from genome assembly GCA_036589455.1 of Ateles fusciceps. Lineage (NCBI taxonomy): Eukaryota > Metazoa > Chordata > Mammalia > Primates > Atelidae > Ateles > Ateles fusciceps. Next base: position 761,406 of record JAZHEH010002106.1, on the reverse strand, counting down.
GTCCCCCGGGCCGGGCCGGCCCCGAGCTCCCGGCACGGCGCTGGGCCGAGCGCAGCCTGCTGGGGGACGCGGACGTGAGCGCGCGCCACGGTTCTCCGCGTCCTCCGCGCCCGTCCGGCCGCCGCGCACTCACCTCAGCCTGGCCGCGCGGTCAGTGTCGCGCCCGCCGCCGGGCTGGGCTTTTCTGGCCGGGATGGCGTCAGCTGCCGCCCAGCCCTGTCCCCGCCCCTGCCGGCGGCCGCGCCAATAGGAGGCCGCCCGGCGGATGGGCGTTGCCTCCATCCTCCAATCCTGATTGTGGGCGGGGCCACCGGCTGACCTGGAGGCTGAGCGGCCCGGGGGTGGGGAAAGGGTCTGCCAGGACCCCGGCGGGGAAGGGGGGAGGCTTGGGTTGGGGACGGTGGTGCCCCCGCGTTCGTGCTGTGGTCAGCAGACACGCAGGGTACTGGAGACTCGGGCCAGGATTAGACGCTACGAATCAGGCCCGGGCTTGGCGGGTTCATAAGATATACAAGGAGAAATGGCATGTTCGCTCATTCATTCATTCAACAAACAGGTACCGAGCACCTCTATGTGCCAGGTACAGAATTAGAAAGGCATTGGGGGAAAAAGGAAGGAGCATAAGAAATAAGGCCTGTGCCAGGGGCGGTGGCTCACAGCTGTAATCCCAGCATTTTGGGAGGCAGAGCTGGGATTAAGGTCAGGAATTGAAGACCAGCCTGGGCAATATAACAAGACCCCATCGCTACAAAAAATTAATCAGAAAAAGAAAATAGCCGGGCGTGGTGGTGCACACCTGCAGTTCTAGCTACTCAGGAGGCTGAGGCGGGAGGAGCACTTGGGCCCAGGAGTCCCAGGTTTTAGTGAGCTATAGTGCTATTACACTTCAGTCTGACTCCTCTAAAAAAAAAAAGAAAGAAAGAACGCGGCCAGGTGCGGTGGCTCACGCCTGTAATCCCAGCACTTTGGGAGGCTGAGGTGGGCAGATCACCTAAGGTCAGGAGTTCGAGACCAGCCTGGCTAACATGGTAAAACTCAGTCTCTACTAGCTGGGTGTGGTGGCACGCCTGTAGTCCCAGCTACTCAGAAGGCTGAGGTAGAATCGCTGGAACCTGGGAGGCGAAGGTTGCAGTGAGCCGAGATCATGCCACTGCACTCCAGCCTGGGTGACAGAGTGAGGCTCTGTCTCAAAAAAAGAAAAAAGAAAAAAAGAAACAAAACAGAAAAGAAATGAAGTCTCACTTCAAGAGGTTCCAACATAGCATGGAGGAGGTATGCAGGGAGCACAGCGGGGCGTGGACCTCTATCTTGGGTACTCAGGGAAGATGTCCTTGATCTGATTAATTATTCACCAAAATGGCCGACTGGATTCTAGGCACTGGGAGGACCCTGAAGGGGCTTCTGATGAACCTGTCCTCTGCATTGGGCCTTGGAAGATGGGGGGAATTTGCCCAGGGAAGAGGGGAGAAGAACATTCCAGGCAGAGGGAGAAGTCTAAACAAAAATGGTGTCTGGCCTGCTTGGAGAACAGGAAATCATCCAAGTGGTTATAACTGTAACAAAAGGCGGGGAGGAGAGGTGGAAGGAGTTTGGGGGAAGACTGAAGAGCTTTGAATATCAAAAGAGGGAGTTTGGGCCAGGCGCAGTGGCTCATGCCTATAATCCCAGCACTTTGGGAGGCCGAGGCGGGTGGATCCTGAGGTCAAGAGATCAAGACCAACCTGGTCAACATGGTGAAACCCCGTCTCTACTAAAAAAATACAAAAATTAGCCAGGCATGGTGGTGCACACCAGTAATGCCAGCTACTTAGGAGGCTGAGACAGGAGAATCGCTTGATTCCCAGGAGGCAGAGGTTGCAGGGAGCCGAGTCCATGCAACTGCACTCCAGCCTGGTGACAGAATGAGGCTCCATCTCAAAACATAAATAAAATAATAAAAGTTATGTTTAGGCTGGGCACAGTGGCCCATGCCCAGCACTTAGAAGGCAAGCACAGGAGGATAGCTTGAGGCCAGGAGTTTGAGACCAGCCTGGGAAACATGGCAAGACTCTCTTTCCAAAAAATAAAAAATAAAAAAGTTAGCCCGATATGGTGGCACACACCTCAAGTCCCAGCTACTCATGAAGTTGAGGCAGGTGGATCACTTGAGCTCAGGAGTTCAAGGTTGCAGTGAGCTATGATCATGCCGCTGCATTTGGCCTCTTTTAGTGAGACCTAGCCTTAAGAAAAAAAAGTTATGTTTACACTATTCTGTAGTCTCTTATTATTTATTTTATTTTTTACTTTTTTTATTTTTTACTTTTATTTATTTATTTATCCTTTTTTTTTTTTTTTTTTTTTTTTTTTAATAGAGATCAGGTTTCTCCATGTTGGCCAGACTGGTCTTGAACTCGTGACCTCAGGTGATCCACCCACCTCGACCTCCCAAAGTGCTGGGATTACAGGCGTGAGCCACCGTGCCTGGCCTATTTTTTTTTTTTTTTTTGAGAGGGAGTCTTGCTCTGTCATCCAGGCTGGAGTGCAGCGGTACTATCTCGGCTCACTGCAAACTCTACCTGCTGGGTTCAAGTGATTCTCCTGCCTCAGCCTCCTAAGTAGCTGGGATTACAAGCATGCATGCGCCATCACCCCCAGCTAAACTTTTTTGCATTTTAGTAGAGACGGGATTTCACCATGTTGGTCAGGCTGGTCTCGAACTCCTGACCTCAAATGATCCACCTGCCTTGGCCTTTCAAAGTGCTGAGATTAGAGGTGTGAGCCACTGTGCCCAGCCTCTGTAGTCTCTTAAGCGTGCCATAACATTATGTCTATAAATACAATGTACATACCTTAAGTTAAAAATGCTTTGTTGCTTAAAAATGTTAATGATCATCTGAGTTTTCAGTAAGTCATTACATTTTTTTTAGCGAAGGGTCTTGCCTTGATGTTGGTGGCTGCTGACTGATCAGGGTGGTGGTTCCTGAAGGTTGGGATGACTGTAGCAATTTCTTAAAATAAGACAACAGTGAAGTTTGCGGCATCAATTGACTTCCAACTTCACTGTAGCCATGCGATGCTGTTTGATAGCATTTTACACACAACAGAACTATATATATATATTTTTTTTTTTGAGACATAGTCTCAAGTCTCACTCTGTCGCCAGGCTGGAGTGCAGTGGTGTCATCTCGGCTTACTGCAAACTCTGACTCCCTGGTTCAAGTGATTCTCCTGCCTCAGTCTCCCGAGTAGCTGGCATTACAAGCATGCGCCACCACACCCAGCTAATTTTTGTATTTTTAGTAGAGACAGGGTTTCACCATGTTGGCCAGGATGGTCTCAATCTCCTGACCTCGTGATCCACCCACCTCGGCCTCCCAAAGTGCTGGGATTACAGGCGTGAGCCACCATGCTGGGCCTGCAGAACTTTTTTCAAAATTAGAGTCAATCTTCTTAAATCCTGCTGCTACTTTATCAACTAGGTTTTTATGTAGCATTTTAAATCTTTTTCTGTTATTTCAACAATATTCATAGCACCTTCACCAGGAGTACATCCCACTGGAAGAAACTTTTTTTTTTTTTTTTGCTCAATCATGAAAAGCAGCTGCTCATTCATTCAAGTTTGATCACAGGATTGAGCAATTCCCTCCCATCTTCAGGCTGAACTTCTAATTCTAGTTCTGTTGCTATTTCTACCACAGCTGCAGTTCCTTCCCCCCACTGAAGTCTCGAATGTCTCAGAATCATCCATGAGGGTTGGAATCCACTTCTTCCAAACTTCTGTTCATGTTCATCTTTTGACCTTCTCCCAAGAATAACAAATGTTTTGTTTTTGTTTTTGTATTTTTAGTAGAGACCGCGTTGATCATATTGGCCAGGCTGGTCTTGAACTTCGGACCTCACGATCCGCACAACTTGGCCTCCCAAAGTGCTGGGATTACAGGTGTGAGCCACCATGCCTGGCCAAATAACAAATGTTTTTAATGGCATCTGGAATGGTGAATCCTTTCCAGAAGTTTTCAATGGCTTTGCCCAGATCCATCAGAGGAATCACTAGCAATGGTAGCCATAGCCTTACAAAATGTATTTTTTTTTTTCAGACAGAGTTTCACCCTTTTGCCCAGGCTGGATTGAAGCGGCATGATCTTGGCTCACTGCAACCTTTACCCCCCCAGGTCCAAGTGATTCTCCTGCCTCACCCTACCAAGTAACTGAGATTATAGGCTCCCACCACCATGCCCAGCTAATTTTTGTATTTTAGGTTTCACCATGTTGGCCACGCTGGTCTTGAACTCCTGACCTCAGGTGATCCGCCCATCTCAGCCTCCCAAATGTTATTACAGGTGTGAGCCACTGCACCTGGCCAAAATACATTTTTTTCTTTTCTTTTCTTTCTTTCTTTCTTTTTTTTTTTTTTTTTTTGGTTTGTTTTTTGAGACAGAGTCTCGCTCTGTTGCCCAGGCTGGAGTGCAGTGGTGTGATCTCAGCTCACTGTAACCTCTGCCTCCGAGGTGCAAGCAATTCTCCAACTTCAGCCTCCCAAGTGGCTGAGATTACAGGCATATGCCACCACGCCCAGCTAATTTTTTTGTATTTTTAGTAGAGACAGTGTTTCCGTCTCTGCTGGCCAGGCTGGTCTTGAACTCCTGACCTCAAGTGATCCACCCACCTTGGCCTCCCAAAGTGCTGGGATTAAAGACGTGAGCCACTGTGCCCAGCCCAAAATGCATTTCTCAAATAATAAGACTTGAGAGTCAAAATTGGCCAGGGGTAATAGCTCATGCCTGTAATCCCAGTACTTTGGGAAGCGGAGGCAGGTGGATTACCTCAGGTCAGGAGTTCAAGACCAGCCTGGCCAACCGGGTCTCTATTAAAAATACAAAAAAATTGGCCGGGCTCACCTCGGCCTCCCAAAGTGTTGGGATTACAGGCATGAGCCACCATACCCGGCTCCAACTTTTCTTCTACAGTTTCCTTACCCCACTTGGCCTTCATAGAATTCAGGAGGGTTAGGGCCTTGCTCTGCATTAGGCTTTGGCTTAAGGGAATGTTATAGCTGGTTTGATCTTCTTTCCAGACCACTCAAAGTTTCTGTATAACAGCAATAAGCCTATTTGCTTTCTTTTCATTCATGTATTCACTGGAGTAGCAATTTTAAATTTCCTTCAAGAACTTTTCCTGGCCGGGCATAGTGGCTTACTCCTGTAATCCCAGCACTTTGGGAGGCTGAGGTCAGGAGCTCAAGACCAGCTTGGCCAAGATGGTGAAACCCCATCTCTACTAAAAATGACAAAAAATTTAGCTAGACGCAGTGGAAGGTGCCTGTAATCCCAGCTACTCGGGAGGCTGAGGCAGGAGAATTGCTTGAACCCAGGAGGCGGAGGTTGCAGTGAGCTGAGATCGCACCACTACACTTCAGCCTGGGTGACACAGTGAGACTCCGTCTCAAAAAAAAATGAAAATAAAATAAAAATAACTTTTCCTGCCAGGTGCGGTGGCTCACACCTGTAATTCCAGCACTTTGTGAGGCCAAGGTGGGCGGATCATCTGAGGTCAGGAGTTCAAGACCAACCTGGCCAATACAAAAATTCTCCAAGTGTGTTGGTGCACACCTGTAATCCCAGCAAGTGGAGAGGCTGAGGCAGGAGAATCCCTGGAACCCAAGAGCAGAGGTTGTAGTGAGCCAAGGTCTCGTCCTTGTACTCCAGCCTGGGCAAGAGAACGAGACTCCATCTCAAGAGGAAAAAATGTTTCCTTTGTGTTCATAACTTGGCCAACAGGTTTTGCTTTTGTTCTCATCTCAGTTTTCAACATATCCTCCTCCCTGTGTTTAATCACTTCCAGCTTTTGATTTTAAGTGAGATACGTAGGACCCTTCCTTTCACTTTCACATTTAAAGGCCATTGTAGGGTTATTAATTGGCCTAATCTCAATATTGTTCTGTCTCAGGAAATAGGGAGACCCAAGAGGGCAAGAGGGCAGGAGATGGAGGCAAGCTGGTCAGTGAGGCAGTTAGCACACACACATTTATTGATTCAATTCACCATCTTTTTTTTTTGTTTTTAATTCAGCATCTTACATGAGCACAGTGTACGACGCCCAAAACAACTGTGATAGCCACATCAGCGGCCAGCGATCACAGATCACCACCGCAGATACCGTAATAATGAAAAAGTTTGAAATACTGCAAGAATTGCCGAGCTGTGACACAGAGGTATGAGGTGAGGACGTGCTGTTGGCAAGATGCCACTGACAGACTTGCTCAACACAAGGTCACCACAAATCTGCAATTTATAAAATACACAGTTTTCTGCGAAGCACAATAAATCAAAGTGCAATATAACAAGGTGTGCCCGAATGTGCTACGTCTGACTCATACTAAGTGTTCAATAAATAATAAGTGCTATGATTAATACATAAGGCCCTAGAGGGTCAAGATAAAGCTGGTTTGAAATAATAATAACAAGGATGACTGCTATGGTTTTGTTTTTGCTTTTGTTTTTGAGACGGACTCTGCCTCTGTTGCCCAGGCTGGAGTGCCAGTGGGGTGATCTCGGCTCACGGCAACCTCCGCCTCCTGGATTCAAGTGATTCTCCCACCGCAGCCTCCTGAGCAGCTGGGATTACAGGTACCCACCATTACAGCCAGGTAATTTTTTTTTTAATTTTTTCTTTTGAGAAGGAGTCTCACTCTGTCACCCAGGCTGGAGTGCAGTGGTGTGATCTAGGCTCACTGCAACCGCTGCCTCCCGAGTTGAAGCAATTCTCTGCCTTAGCCTCCCAAGTAGCTGGGACTACAGGCTCCCAACACCACGCTATTTTTCTTTTTTTTTGTATTTTTAGTAGAGACGGGTTTTCACCATGTCGGTCAGGCTGGTCTTGAATTCCTGACCTCATTACCCACTCACCTCTGACTCCCGAAGTGATGGAATTACAGATGTGAGCCACCGCGCCTGGCCACCCTGCTAAATTTTAAAAAAAATTTTTTTGAGACGGAGTCTTCTTCTGTCCCCCAGGCTGGAGTGCAGTGATGTGACCTCGGCTCACTGAAACGTCCACCTCCAGGGTTCAAGCCATTCTCCTGCCTCAGCCTCCCGACTAGCTGAGATTACAGGAACGCGCCACCATGCTCCGCTAATTTTTTTTTGTATTTTTAGTAGAGACAGGGTTTTGCCATGTTGGTCAGGCTGCTCTCAAACACCTGCCCTCAGGTGATCCGCCTGACTCCGCTTCCCAAAGTGCTGAGATTACAGTCGTGAGCCACTGCGCCTGGCCACAACTGCTATGCTTTCAATGTTTTGTTTTGTTTGTTTTGTTTTTAAGACAGGGTTTCACCATGTTGGTCAGGCTGGTCTTGAACTCCCGACCTCAGGTGATCCACCGGCCTTGGCCTCCAAAGTGTTTGGATTACAGGCGTGAGCCTCCATGCCTGGCCTGCTTTCAATGTTTTTTATGTGCAAAGTACTGTATGTGTATATCTGTTGTGTTTTGCTGTGTAAAGAGACATCCCAAGTTGTAAAACAACTACTGTCACAATTATTATCTCTGATAATTCAGGGTGTTGAATTGGCTAGGAGGTCTTGCTTAGGGTTCCTCATATGGTTACAGTACCGGCTGAGGCTGGGGTCATTTTACTTTTATTTTTGTTTTTTGAGATGGAGTCTTGCTCTGTTGCCGAGGCTGGAGTGCAGTGGCTTGATCATGACTCACTGCAACTTCTGCCTCCTGGGTTCAAGCAATTCTCCTGTCTCACCTCTCGAATAGCTGGGATTATAGGCATGTACCACCATGTGGGGATCTTTCAAAGGCTTCCTCGGTCACATGTCTTGTATCTAGGCTGGGAAGACTCAAATGACTGACGGCTGGAACAGACAGGACATCTCACAGTATAACCGTGTGGTCTCTCCATGTAATCCCTCCAGCATGGTGCCTTAGAGGCAGCTGGGTTCTTAACAGGCTGGCTCCATGCTCCAAAGGCCCATATTCCCAGAGCGAGCCAGGCGGGAGCTGCATCACCTTTTCTGACTCAGCCTCGGCATTCATGCAGCCTCTTCCACCATATTCTACTCCTTAGAAGTGAGTCAGGCAGGGCTGGATGTGGTGGCTTACACCAGTAATCCCAACACTTTGGGAGGCTCAGGTGGGTGGATCACCTGAGGTCAGGAGTTGGAGACCAGTCTGGCCAACATGGTAAAACCCTGTCTCTACTAAAATTACAAAAATTAGCTGGGTGTAGTGGCCCACGCCTGCAATCCCAGCTACTCGGGAGGCTGAGGCAGGAGAATTGTTTGAACCCAGGAGGCAGAGGTTGCAGTGAGCTGAGACCACACCTTTGTACTCCAGCCTGGACAACAAGAATGAAACTCTGTCTCAAAAAAAAAAAAAAACAAAAAAACAAATCAGCTGGTTGTGGTGGTGAGCGCCTGTGGTCCCAGCTACTCAGGAGGCTAAGGTGGGAGGATCATCAGAGTCCAGAAGGTGGAGGCTGCAGTGAGCCGTGATTGCGCTGCTGCATTCCAGCCTGGGCAACAGAATGAGATCCTGTCTCAAAAGAAAAGGAAGTGAGTCATGAACGCCAGTCCGTGTTTAAGGTGGGGGAGGAATTAGACTGCACTCCGTGAGGGGTGTCAAAGAATTTGCAGACATATGTTAGAACCACTGCACGTCTATGATCATACTTCATTCTCTTAGTGTTACCAAAACACCAGGGTTTGGCCTAGGTCCAGATGCTGCCCACACAGAAAGCCAATCATTGAGAAAACGATTATTGCCAAGGAAGAAGGCTTTAATTGGGTGCTGCAACTGAGGAGAGGGGGAGATCAGTCTCAAACCCGTCTCCCTGACTACTAAAATTAGGGGTTTATACAGTAGGGAAGATCAGGCAACTCTGTGTGGGAAATCAGGAACTCAGCAGGGGTAAGAAGCCATCATGGTGAAGGAGGGATCTGGAGTCTCATTGTCCAGATGCCATGATCTGGTGAGTTTCAGTTCTTTGATCATCTTTGAAAGGCCTGAGGGCCCCTTCCTGAGGAAGGAACTCAGGCAAAATAAATGTAAGTTTCAAACTTCATGATCAAAGGTGTCCATTTCTTTTTATTTTTTTTTTTTTCTTTTTTTTTTTTTTTTGAGACAGAGTCTCACTCTGTCACCCAGGCTGTAGTGCAGTGGTGCGATCGGCTCACTGCAGCCTCTGCTTCCCAGGGTCTAGCAATTCTTGTGCCTTAGCCTCCTTGTATAGCTGGGATTACAGGCTCCTGCCACCAAGCCCAGCTAATTTTTGTATTTTTGGTAGAGACGGGGTTTCCCCATGTTGGCCAGGCTGGTCTCAAACTGCTGACCTCAGGTGATCTGCCCGCCCCAGCCTCCCACAGTGCTGGGATTACAGGCGTGAGCCACTGTCCAACTGGGATTTGTTAATAAGTACTTTTTTTTTTTTTGTAGTTTCGCTCCTGTTGCCCAAACTGGAGTGCAATAGTGCGAGCTCAGCTCAGGGCAACCTCCTCCTCCCAGGTTCAAGCAATTCTCTTGCCTCAGCCATTTTCTTTTTAAAGACACAGCGTCTTGCTCTGTCGCCCAGACTGAAGTGCAGTGTTGCTCACTCTAACCTCAATATTAAGGCTCAAGTGATTCTTCCACCTCAGCCTATTGAGCAGCTGGGACTACAGGCACATGCCACCCTGTCTGGCTAATTTTTTGCAGAGACCTGGTCTCGCTGTGTTGCCAGATTCCTGGGCTCAGGCAATCCTCCCAGCTTGGCCTTGCCAAGTTCTGGGATGACAGGTGTAGCCATGGCTTCTGGCCAATAAGCATTCTTACGCAGCATTTACTAAGTGCTGAGCACTATCCCAAGCACTTTTCTGGGGACCGTATATGTTTGTGGGGGAAAAGCCCATGGCAGACACCCCAGGAGACAGTCTGCCTGGAGGACTGGGTTGGGAGCGGGGAGCAGGCCCCTTCAGGACCAGGGAGCCTCCAGGAAAGAGCTCCTCCTCCCAAGGGTGCAGAGTTAAGGCTCCTGGTTGGTTGGAAGGTCCAAGGGGCAATCCTGAGTGGAACACTGTGACTGTCACTCTGATTGTCCCCTTACAAGGCCCCACGGACTCCAGCATCCAGACAATGAAAATAATGAGAGGGGAGACCCCCTCGCCTCCTTCTATTTCACCTCCTCCCTCTCCCACTTCCAGATGGGAAGGCGGGTGAAGAAGGGAAAAAATAAAATAAAATACCAAAGAGTTGGAAAAATGACTCCCTCCTTAGTTCCCAGCGCCTCTGCTATCTGTTAACCTTGAAAGAGCTGCAAATGAATGCTATCCCTGCCGGCTAGAGCCAGGCACTGGGTCACGGCCCCATGTCTCCACGGACCAGGCTCCCTCCTGGAAACACCTCTGCCAACAAACAGCCTGTTGCTTTTGTCTTGTCTCTATAAGCCCCCTCCCTTGCTGGTCCCCCTCAAGCTGCATGTGAATTAACAAATCAATGAAGCCAAAAGATTGTAAGGTCAGGCTGTCCAGCAAATGGATAATGACAGAGTTCTGCCTCAGTTTCCCCTTTAGCATTCTAAGCCTATATAAGGGGAGAGAAGCTACAGCTTGGGGAGCTCAGTGAATGAGGCTGTAGCCCTCCTGCAGCTCCTGGCCAAATAAAAAGCCACTTCTTTCCTCAGTTCGGGTTCGAGAGGTTTGCTCCCTGCCCATCCTGCTTCAATAATAAACTAAAGCAGCTCAAGGCATCTGCAGCCTGGCTGTCAGGCAGGAGGCCACGCCTCAGAGCCCAGGAGCAACAGCAGCTTGGCCTGCTGCAGCCAGATAGCAGCCCCTACTGCAGAAGCCGGTGGCAGCCACCACTGGGGGCCCAGACTCGGGAGGTACCTGTGCATATGTGTGCGTGTATGCGTGCGTGTGCACGCACATATGACATTTTGAGACACCTGGCTCTAAGAGGCATCTGAGGGGTACTCAGCCTCCTGCAGAAAAGGTGGGGACAGACCTGGAGAAGCAGTATTTTGTGACTTTGGACCCTGAGTAAGCAGGAGACAGTCTGCACAGAACAACAGATGTGTATGTGAGTGTGCTGATCTTCTGTTACCGTGGCAATAAACTGCTGCACAAAACCCCGTAAATGTATTGTCTTAAAATTCTATAGGTTGGAACAGGGGTCCGAAAACCTTGAGCCACAGACCAGCACTGGTCCATGGCCTATGAGGAACCAGGCTGCACAGCAAGAGGTGAGTGGTAGGCAAGAGAGCAAAGCTGCTTCTGTATTTACGGCAGCTCCCCCGTTGCTCGCATTCCCACCTGAGCTCTGCCTCCTGTCGGGTCAGTGGCAGCATTAGATTCTGTTGGAAATCGATGCTCGGTGCCAGAAAGAAAAATTGGCACTGAGACAAAGGATCCTTCAGCAATGCTATTTTTACTTCCTGGACTGCAGGAAGGCACACAATCTTGCCACAAGAATACCCTTTCTGCAGGAAGTAAAAAGAATTGCTTTGCTGAGAGATCCTTTGTCCCAGTACTAATTTTCCTTTGGGGCACCAAAAAAAAAATTTATACATAACAGATTCTCATAGGAGCACACACCCTATTGCGAACTGCACATTCGAGGCATCTGGCTTTCGCGCTCCTTATGAGACTCTAATGCCTGATGACCTGTCACTGCCTCCCATCACCCCCAGATGGGACCCTCTAGTTGCAGGAAAACAAGTTCAGGGCTCCCACTGATTCTATGTGATGGTGAGTTGTAGAATTATTTCATTATCTATTACAATGCAGTAATAAGAGAAATAAAGTGCACAATCAATGCAATGTGTTTAAATCATCCCCAAACCTCCCTCTCTTCCAGTCCATGGAAAAACTGTCTTCCACGAACGAGTCCCTGGTGCCAGGAAGGTTGGGGAACCACTGGATTAGCAGTCTGTGGTTTGGATCTGTGTCCCCACACAAATCTTATGTCCAATTGTAACCTCCAGTGTTGGAGACGGGGCCTGGTGGGAGGTCAACGGATTATGGGATGAAGTTCTCATGAATGGTTTAGCACCATCCCTTTGGTGCTATTCTTGCAATAGTGAGTGAATTTTCACAGTATCTAGTTGTTTAAAAGTGTATAGGTCCAGCCGGGTGCGGGTCTCATGCTTGCAATGCCAGCACTTTGGGAGGCCAAGGTGGGTGAATCACAAGGTCAAGAGATCGAGACCATCCTGGCCAACATGGTGAAACCCCGTCTCTACTAAAAATACAAAACTTAGCCAGGTGTGGTGGCAGGCGCCTGTAATCTCAGCTACTAGGGAGGCTAATGCAGGAGAATTGCTTGAACCCAGGAGGCAGAGGTTGCAGTGAGACGAGATCATGCCACTGCACTCCAGCCTGGGTGACAGAGCAAGACTGTGTCTCAAAAAACTAAACTCAACTAAATAAATAAACAATAAACGTGTGTAGCTCCTCCCCCTCCTCTATTGGTCCTGCTCCCCTTCGCCTTCTGAGGCCTTCCCAGAAGCAGATCTGCCGTGCTTCCTCTAGAGCCTGCAGAATTGTAAGCTAATTAAACCACTTTTCTTTATAAATTACCTAGTCTCAAGTATTTCTTTTTATTTTTATTTTTTTTTGAGACAGAGTCTTGCTGTGCAGCCCAGGCTGGAGTGCAGTGGCGCAATCTCAGCTCACTGCAAACTCTGCCTCCTGGGTTCAAGTGATTCTCCTGCCTCAGCCTCCCCGGTAGCTGGGATTACAGGTGTATGTAAACATGCCCTGCTAATTTTTTTTTATTTTTTTATTTTTTTTTAGTAGAGACGGGGTTTCACCATGTTGGCCAGGCTGCTCTTGAACTCCTGACCTCGAGATCCACCTGCCTAGGCCTTCCAAAGTGCTGGGATTACAGGCATGAGCCACCGTGCCCTGCTTTCAGGTACTTCTTTATAGAAGTGTGAGAATGGACTTATACAGAAGTCCTACATGGATCTCACTGGTCTAAAATCAAGGTGCTGGCAGGGCTACAGTCCTTTCCGGAAGCTCCAGAGGAGAATCTGTTTTCGCCTTTTCCAGCTTCCAGAGGTCAGCTACATTCCTTGACTCATGGCCCCTTCCTCCTTCTTCAAAGGCAGGAACATCGCATCTCTCAGACCATTCTTCCCTAGCCACACCTCCGTCGGGCTCTGACATCAGCTAGGAATGACTCTATGCTTTCCACGATCCGTGTGATTAGGTTCAGCCTATCTAGACAATCCAGGATAATCTTTTATTTTCATCCCAAGGTCTATACCCTTAATTGTCATGGTGATCAGTGACTATCACGGGCCAGTGGTACGGACGGTAAAAGGAATGTCTACTCAGCTCACTGCAACCTCTGCTTCCCAGGCTCAAGCGGTTCTCCCACCTCAGACTCGTGAATAGCTGGGATTACAGGCACACGCCACCACGCCTGGCTAATTTTTGTATTTTTAGTAGCGATGGGTTTTCACCATGTTGGCCAGACTGGTCTTGAACTCCTAGACTCAAGTGATCCACCCTCCTTGGCCTCCCCAAATGCCGAGATTACAGGCGTGAGCCCCCGCACCCAGCCTAGTGGGTACCATTTGAATACTCCACCTAATTCCCTACTGTAAGTTACATCTGAGCCATTTGATCATGGGGGCTGTCAGAGGCACTGCTCCTTTCCACTGAAGCCAGTGCCCAATGCCTTGGCTTCCTGAGCTCCTCCCCCTCACCCAGTTAAAAGGCCCCTGGCTTTGGGACGCCTCTTCAGCTCATTAGTCATTCCCCTCCCCTGCCTCACGGCGTCTAAACACAATGCATTCCAGTTATTTATGTCCAGAGCTGGTTTTCCAACTGGGCTGTCAGCCAGCCAGGGCAGAGGGTGTGTATTAGTAACATTTGTATCATCAGCACCCGATGGGCCATGGCTACCCATTTGTTGAGAGAATAACACAAGCAGCATCTTTAGCATTTCTTTGTGGGGCCTGATCTCCTCAAGGTATAGGGAATTCTCCACAATAACTAGGCCAGCTGGGTCTGGGTGGCATTTTTTTTTTTTTTTGAGGCAGAGTCTCGCTCTGTCGCCCAGGCTGGAGTGTAGTGGTGCAATCTTGGCTCACTGAAACCTCCACCTCCTGGGTTCAAGCAATTCTCCTGCCTCAGCCTCCCTAGTAGCTGGGACTACAGGTGCATGCCACCACGCCCGGCTAATTTTTGTATTTTTTTTAGTAGAGACAGGGTTTCACCATATTGGCCAGGCTGGTCTCAAATTCCTGATCTCGCGATCTGCCCACCTCAGCCTCCCTAAGTGCTGAGATGATAGGCGTGAGCCACCGCGCCTGGCCCTGGGTGGCATTTTATATACTTTGGATGTTGTTGTTGTTGTTTTGTGACGGAGTCTCGCTCTGTCGCCCAGCCTGGAGTGCAGAGGCACCATCTGCAACTTCCGCCTCCCAGGTTTAAGCGATTCTCCTGCCTCAGCCTCCTGAGTAGCTGGGATTACGGGAGCCAGCACACTGATTAGTTTTTCTATTTTTTTTTTTTATAAAGATGAGGTTTCGCCATGTTGCCCAAGCTGGTCTCAAACTGGGCTCAAGTGATCCACCTGCCTTCATCTTCCAAAGTGCTGGGATTATCGGTGTGAGCCACCATGTTCAGCTAAGTAAAAAATGTTTAACAGCTTTATTAATACAGGATTCATATGCTGTACAATTTGCCATTTAAAGTGTACAACTCAATGTTTTCAGTATATTTATAGGGTTGTGCAACCAACACCACCATCTATAATAATTTCGGGACATTTTTGTTTCCCAAAGAGAAACTCCATATCTATTAGCAGTCCCTTCCCATCCCTACCCCCATGCCCTCTCCTAGCCTTCTTCCTGTTCCATAGATTGGCTTCTTCTTGGACACTCCATATAAAGTGAATCACACGATATGTATTATTTGGTTTTGCTGTTTATTTTTTTTGAGACGGAGTGTCACTCTGTCACCCAGGCTGGAGTGCAGTGCTGTGATCTTGGCTTACTGTAACCTCTGCCTCCTGGGTTCAAGTAATTCTCCTCCCTCAGCCTCCTGAGTAGCTGGGACCACAGACGTGAGCCACCACAACTAATTTTTGTATTTGTATTTATATTTATTTATTTAGAGATGGGTTCTTGCTCTGTCACCCAGGCTGGAGTACAGTAGCACAATCTTGGCTCACTGCAACCTCTGCCTCCTGGGTTCAAGCAATTCTCCTGCCTCAGCCTCCAGAGTAGCTGGGATTACAGGCGCCCGCCACCATGCCCAGCTAATTTTTGTATTTTTAGTAGAGATGGGGTTTCACCATGTTGGCCAGGTTGGTCTTGAACTCCTGACCTCATGATCTGCCCACCTCAACTTCCAATTACAGGTGTGAGCCGCAGGGCCGAGCGTATTATTTTGTGTCTGGCTTCTTTCACTTATTAATAGCATCATGTTTTGGAGGGCTATCTATGTTGTAGCATGTATCTATCTATCTGTATTTTTGCAACAAAGTCTCTCACTCTGTAGGCTGGAGTAGAGTGGTGTGATCATAGCTCCCTGCAGCCTGGACCTCCCAGGCTCAAGCGATTCTTCCGCCTCAGCCTCCCCAGTAGCTGGGACTACAGGTGCTCACCACCACACTTGGCTAACTTTTCCTAGAGAGGGAGTCTGGCAATGTTGCTCAGGCTGATCTGGAACTCCTGGTCTCAAGAAATCCTCCTGTCTCTGCCTCCCCAAGTGTTGGGACCAAGCCTGGTCTCCTTTTTATTTTATTTTATTTTTTTTAATTTAAAGACGGGGTTTCACCATATTGGTCAGGCTGATCTTGAACTCCCGACCTCAGGTGATCCGCCCACCTTGGCCACCAAAGTGCTTGGATTACAGGCGTGAGCCACCACGCCCGGCCTCCTTTTTATTTTTAAGTAGTTTTCCATTGCACAAATGTAGAACATTTTATTCATGCTATTATTAGTCACTAGTTAATGCACCTCTTGTATTTGTTCAGACTGACCCTTTGGACAATAAAGAATTTTTTTTAAAGAAAATTAGCCAGGTGTAGTGGTGCACATCTGTGGCCCCAGCTACTCAGGAGGCCGGGGTGTGATGGTCCCTTGAGCCCAGAAGTTCATGGCTGCAGTGAGCTCTGATTGCACCACCGCATTCTAGCCTGGGCAACAGAGCAAGACCCTCTCTCTTAAAAAAAATAAACTACAACGTTTCTGGCACCCCAGACGCCACCGGCCTCACTACTCTCTGAGGGGTGGGATTTTAACATGCAAAGACCTACTAACCCCATCACGTCTCGCAACTTTAGCTGATTAATTACTTTGTTAATAAAACCTAGACCACGAAAACTCGAGATAGCCGGCGCGGTGGCGCATGAGTGTAATCCCAGTTACTTTGGGAGGCCAAGGAGAGTGTGGATCACCTGACGTCAGGAGTTCGAGACCAGCCTGGCCAACATGGTGAAACCCCCGTCTCTACTAAAAATACAAAAATTAGCCGGGCGTGGTGGCGGGCGCCTGTAGTCTCAGCTACGGGGGAGGCTGAGGGAGGAAAATCGCTTGAACCCGGGAGGCGGAGGTGGCAGTGAGTCGAGATCGGGCCACTGCGCTCCAGCCTGGGCGGCAGAGCGAGACTCCGTCTCAGAAAAAGAAAGCACGAGATAATCCTGCCCGCAAGCTCTCAGCAGTCTGAAGCGAAGTCGTGGGCGAAGGACACGCGACCCTCCCCCGGCCCCCCCGGAAAAGGGACCCGGCAGCGAGAGCTTCCGGTCCGCCAAGCTCCCGGCAAGCAGCGCGGCGATCCCGGCGTGCACCGCGGCGCGCGGAGCTGGCTGTTGGCGCGGTGGGCGCGGTGGGCGGCGGCGGCGGGGGCCGCTGTGGGGTGTGCGGTTCCTTGTCCGCTGGCGGCCGGGGGGCGACGAGGCGGGACGTCATGGAAGTGTAAGTCTCCCGGGACGAGTCCCTTTTGGGCCGAGGAGCCCAGCGGTTGAACCGCCGAGCCGAGAGCCGCGGGTACGGGGCGACCCCCTCCTACGGGAGCGAGGGCCGCGCGGTGGGAACGGGGACGAACGGGACTCGGGCTCTGCCCTTCCCAGCCTTCGCTTCCCCCTCCACAGCCTGTGTCTGGGATGCGAGGCCGAGCGTCTGCGGATCCCGCTGCGTTTCAGTGTGCCTCCTCCTCCTCCTCCTCTCATTCATTTACCAGCGTTTCTGGGTCGCAGTGCGGGGCTGGAGCCCAGGCTGGTGTCCGACCCGGGACGTGGAAGGCCATAAAGGCCTGTCTGTCCGCCCTGAAAGTGGCTGGAGGAGAGACGAATCAGGGCGGGCTAGAGCTCTGCTTGCAGCACCTGGCCCTTGGGGAGCCCTCACTCGGAAGAGCTGCTCTCAGACTTTGATGGGAGTAGTCAACCCTGTGAGGGAAGGGGCCGGTTTTTGCGGGGAGAGGGGAAGGATATGAGCCAGGACTGGGACCGCAGAAACAGCACGGAGTTTGCGGGTGTGTGTGTACAGGCGAGGGTAAAAGGTTTTCCGACAGTTGAACCGCACGTGGTCTTTTCCATGCTTGCTCGTTGCACCTGCTGCAAATGAAGTTTTTGCATCTACTCGGAATGTGGGTTTTGTATGGTTGATACTAACTTGTAGGTATTACCTATCTTGTGTTCTCTGTGAACTGATTGATACAAGTTCCTTTAAGTTCTTTTGCCTCATGTTTAAAAGTTATATGTACTATCGCAGTTCAGATTTTTACGTTTTTAATTAATTTTGTTTTTTCTTAAGAAGCAGGGTCTTGCTCTTCCCCAGGCGGGAGTGCAGTGACGAAGTCATGGCTCACTGCAGCCTCGACCTTCTGGACTCAAGCAACCTGCCTCAGCCTCTCCAGTAGCTGGGTCTACAGGCCCACGCCATCACTCACAGCTAATTTTTTTTTAAGGTTTTTGTAGACACAGGGTCTCACTTTGTTGCCCAGGCTGATTTCCTGAGCTCAAGCGATCCTCGTACCTTGGACCCCCAAAGTTCTGGGATTGCAGACATGAGCCACCTTACCTGGCCCCTTCCAATTTTTTTTTTTTTTTTTTGATTGTGTAACTGAAATGAAAGACTCATGAAACAATAATGTATGGAGTACACTGTCAATATTGTCTATTGTTTATTAAAATGAATGGGGCCAAGCTTGGTGGCTCATACCAGTAATCCCAGCACTTTGGGAGGGTTAGGCGGTAGGATCTCTTGCACTTGGGAGGTGGAGGCCAGCCTGGGCAACATAGGGATACCCTGTCTCTACAAAAAATTAAAAAGTTAGCTGTGCGTGGTGGTGCATGCCTGTAGTCTCAGCTACTTAGAAGGCTGAGATGGGAGAATTGCTTGAGGCCAGGTGGCTGCAATGAGCTGAAATCCAGCCACTGCATTCCTGCTGAGGTGACAGAGCAAGGCTCTGTCTTTTAATTTTTTTTTTGAGATGGAGTCTTGCACTCATGTCTAGGCTGGAGTGCAGTGGCGGGACATCGGCTCACTGTAACCTCCGCCTCCTGAGTTCACGTGATTCTCCTGCCTCAGTCTCCCAAGTAGCTGGGATTACAGGTGCACACCACCACACCCGGCTAATTTTTTGTATTTTTAGTAGAGACAGGGTTTCAGTATGGTGGCCAGACTGGTTTCTTTTTTGTTTGTTTGTTTCTTTTTTCTCTTTCTGTATCACAAGAACAGACTGGTTTCAAACTCCTAACATTGTGATTCGGCCTCCCAAAGTGCCGGGATTACAGGCGTGAGCCACTGCGCCCAGCTGACTCTGTCTTAAAAAAAAATGTTGACCCACTGAATTAATTTTGCAACCCACTGTGATGGGATTTCATCTGCAACCTGAAAAACTATTCATATATTTTACTCTAGTCCAAGCCATCGTTACTAACTTTTCCCTCTTTACTGGAGCATTTCCTGTGAGCATACAACCAGCTTTAGTGTATTCATCTTAAGAAAATCCCCTGTCCCCACATACATGTCCACCTCTTACTCTGTTTTTTCTTCCTATCCCAACAAAACTTGAAAGTGCTGATTAGCCCTTCAGTCTCTCAACCATTCTGTTGGGCTTTCATCCTCACTTAGTCTACAGAAATGACTGTTAAGATTAACTGATCCGGTGTGGCGTGGTGGCTCACGCCTGTAATCTCAGCACTTTGGGAGGCCAAGGTGGGCAGATTGCCTGAGGTCAGGAGTTCGAGACCATCCTGGCCAACATGGTGAAACCCCATCTCTACTAAAAATATATAAATTAGCTGGGCATGCTGGTGCGCCTGTAGTCTTAGCTATTCAGGAGGCTGAGTCAGGAGAATTGCTTGAACCAGGAGGCGGACATTGCAGTGAGCCGAGATCATGTCACTGCACTCTGGCCTGGTGACAGAGCGAGACTCTGTCTCAAAAAAACCCAAAAATTTGCCGGGTGTGGTGGTGGGTGCCTGTGATCCCAGCTACTCAGGAGACTGAGGCAGGAGTAGCTTGAACCCAGGAGGCAGAGGTTGCAGGGAGGCAGAGGTTGCAGTGAGCCAAGATTGTGCCACTGCACTCCAGCCTGGGCGACAGAGCAAGACTCTGTCTGGAAAAAAAAAATTACCTGATCTCTCCATTTTTTCAAATCCAAAGGTTGATTTTCTGGCCTCAGCTTTTTTAATCTCTTAGCAGTGGTTAATACAGAAACTCCAGAAACTCTCTTTTCTTTGTGTTATATGTTCCTTTGTGATATTTTCTCCTCTATCAAGGACTACTTCACAGTGTCCTTTCCTGGGTCCTGTTCCTCCCTTGCTTGATGTCTAAGAGTTGAGGTATCTTAGGGCTCAGTCCTGGGACCGTTTCTTTCCACACTCTGTCATTTAACCCATCTGTGTGCTGATAGTTCCCAAAGGTATGTTTCTGGCCTTCTTCTCTTCATCTATCCAATTGCTTAGACCAAAAATCTAGCCTTCTCCCCCTCACTCCCTAAATCCAGTCCATCAGCAGTCCCATTGTCTCTACCTTAGAATATATTTGAATGCAGTACTTTTCACCATCTCCACTGTTAGCTTTGTAGTCCGTCACCTCTGGGCTGGATTAAGCCATAGCCTTTGGGTGTTCACTCTTCCCCAGCCTCCATTCTGTTTTCCAAATGGCAACTGGAGTGATCTTAAGTAATGATTGGAACATGTCACCCCTGTGTAAAACCCTTCATTGGCTTTCCATTGTACTTAGAGGAAATGTCCATCTCTTACCAGGACCTGCAAGACCCTATAAAACCTCACCTGCTCCCCAGCCTTACCACTTTCCACTCTCCCAACCTCCCAAACACTCACTTTCCACTGACAGGAACCTTCTAAGCACTTCCTGAGGACTGTTGCGTTGCGGTACCCTATGTCTGGTAAACTTTCCTCCTCATCCTCACCCTGTTCTCTTTATTGGTTTTTATTTATTTATTTATTTTTTTGAGATGGAGTCTCAGTCTGTCACCCAGGCTGGAGTATAATGGCATGATCTCGGCTCACTGCAACCTCTGTCTCCCAGGTTCAAGCAATTCTCCTGCTTCAGCCTCTCAAGTAGCTGGGATTACAGGTGTGCACCACCATGCCCAGCTAATTTTTGTATTTTTAGTAGAGACAGTTTCCATATTGGCCAAGGCTGGTCTTGAACTCCTGACCTCAGGTGATCCACCCGCCTCAGCCTCCCAGAGTGCTGGGATTACAGGCAAGAGCCACCACGCCCGGCTTCCTGTTCCTGAAAGGAAAGTTGCCTTTTCTCTTCAGTAAGTCTAACGGAAGTTGTTTTTGTCTCTCATAGCACCTTGATTTACTTTCCCTCAAATAACTAACAAGTTGCAATAATAAATGTATGTTTATTTGTTTGGAGGGTGGGGGCAGTGCTTGTTCACTTAGTGCTTAGCACTGCATCTGGCACACAGTAGGCATTCAGCAAATACTTGTTGAATGAAGTAATATAACAATATTTTATTAGCTTAATAAATATAGTTGTCTCTCAGTGTCTTTGAGGGATTGGTTCCGGGATCCCCTGCGTATACCAAAATTCACAGATGCTCAAGTCCCTTCTATAAAACGATGTAGTGTTTGCATATAACCTATGCACATTCTCCCATATACTTTAAATCGTCTCTAGATTACTTATTGTGATATCATGATATGTAATACCAATAAAAGTCCATGGTTTCTGGCTCATAATTCCCATAACCCTTGTTACTTCTTAGTGACTGAAACAATAAGCACACCTTTTATTAAAGTATTTGCCCTTCGTCCATGGTTCCTGAAGCAGCCTTGGAATAGCTTCAGAGCAGTAAAGGTGAAAGACAGTCTTTCGTTATAATGTTGGGGCGCTCTAAGCCTCAGAAGCAGATCTCAGAAAACAGAAGCTCTGTCTCTTGCCCTCTCATCATCCCCTGCCTTTCTGTCTTAGAGCTGGCTGTAAAGAAATTCTCTGTCCTATCTTGTCTGATTACAGGTCATAAGACCCCCATTTCGGAGGGGGTCCTGCCCCTTACCCTGGAAGAAGGAATGCCGCACAGAGAGGCCAAGGAGAATGTGGACAGGCCTTGCTGGGTTTCTGCACTCAGTCTGTTAGTATTAGATTACACTCTTTGTCCAATCAATTACTGTGAGGTTGTCCTTGCTTCAATCATGTCTCTTCAATGAAATCTCTACAAAACCCCCCAAGAGCGCTTCTGGATAGCCTAACGTGAGGAAGTTTCTGGAGGGTGGTACGCCTGGGGGAGGGCATAGAGCTCTTCAGCACCTCTCCGTACCTCACCCCATGTACCGCTTCATCGATATCCTTGGTAATATCCTTTATAATAAACCAGTAAACGTTAAGTTAAGTGTTCTGTGAGCCACTCTAGCAAATTAATGAAGCCTAAAGAGGAGGTCCTGGGACCTGCAACTTGAAGGCAGTCATTGAGAAGTTCTGGAGGCGCTGACCTGTGTGGCTGCTGCTGAAGTAGGGGCAGTCTTGTGGAGGCGCTGACCTGTGCGACTGCTGCTGAGGCAGGGGCAGTCTTGTGGAGGCGCTACCTGTGCTACTGCTGCTGAGGCAGGGGCAGTCTTATGGAGGCGCTGACCTTGTGACTGCTGCTGAGGCAGGGGCAGTCTTGTGGAGGCGCTGACCTGTGCGACTGCTGCTGAAGTAGGGGCAGTCTTGTGGAGGCGCTGACCTGTGTGACTGCTGCTGAAGCAGGGGCAGTCTTGTGGGACTGAGCCTCAACCTGTGGAATCTGACACTACTTCCAGGTAGTTAATGTCCGAGTTGAATTGGATTGGAAGATACCCAGCTGGTGTTGGCTGCAGAATTGATTGCTTTCTTAATGGTAGAGAGAAATCCCCACGCATCTGGTCACAGAGTCTTCTGTGTTGATTGTTGTCGGGTGAGAGCAGAGCAAAAACGGTTTGATTCTCAACAAACTTATAATACCTGATGTATTGTAAATGCTGTGTAAATAGTTGTACTGTGTTATTTAGGGAATAATGACAAAAAGCAGTCTATACATGTTTAGTACAGAGGCAGCCATCCTAGGCCTAACTACGTAGTACATGTCAGCAACAATGTAGCAGTTTCTTAAAATTATTTTTGCATGTTTTGAATCTAAGGATGTGGAACAACCTGAAGCCAAGGAGGGCAGACTGTATAAATTAATTATCCAGCATCCTAGTTGCTAAGCATAGATATTTTCTGATTTTCCTAAGTGAAATGATTTGAATCAAGGGGTTTTGTTCTTGTAACAACCTGTCCACTTCTGCCAAGGAGTCGTGACTTCCTGTAACCAATCAAGAATTTTGCAGCTAGTAATTCGTGGGAAAATGAGCTTTCCTGAGACAGACGTGTGATTTGGGAGTGGAAATGCCCTGGAGTGGAAAGTCTGGAAGCCTAACTTCTGGTCCTTACCTGGTCTTCAACAGGAGTCATGACCTTTGGAAGTCTGCTCCTTAGGATCTTCAGCAGAACCTTGAGTTACAGATACAGTTGACCCTTGAAAAACATGGCCTTAAGCTTCATGGATCCACTTACATGCAGACTTTAAAACATAAATGCAGTTTGCCCTCCGTATCTGCAGGTTCCACACCTGCAACCAAATGCAGAGAATGAAAGTGCAGTGTTTGAGGGGTGAGAACATACCCGTGTATGTGGAGAGCTGCCTTCGTAGCTGCTGGTTCTGCAAGGCTCTCTGGGAGACAAGCATGTTCGGATTTTGGTGTATGTGGGGGTCCAGGGACCAACCTTAATGTGATACCAAGGAACGACTGTGTATCGTACCTCCGTTAGGCACTCCCAGAACCTGATGTGAGGAGGCACAATGAACAACTCCCCTGAGTTTTTGCTACTTTAAAAAATTCTAATTGAGTAAATACCTACTAAGTAAATAATACATATGAACTAAGTAAATAATGCATAATAATAATGCCAATAATAATGCTAATACCAGAACTTTCCTTTTTGTTTTAGATGGAGTTTTGCTCTTGTCACCCCGGCTGCAGTGCAGTGATGCGATAGCTCACCGTGACCTCTGCCTCCGGGTTCAAGCTGTTCTCCTCCTTCAGCCTCCTGAGTAGCTGCCTGGCTAATTTTTGTATTTTTAGTAGAGACGGGGTTTCACCATGATGGCCAGGCTGGTTTTGAACTCCTGACCTCAGGTGATCCACCCACCTTGGCCTCCCAAAGTGTTGGTATTACAGGTGTGAACCACCGTGCCTAGGGCAGAAATTAAAGGGCAGTAATATTTCTTCTTTATTTGATTGACAATTTAAAAATAAAGATTTCTTGACCATTACTTGGAAACGCATTTTCTTCAAGTAAAAAGATACAATTTTTTTTTTTCCCGAGATGGAGTCTCACTTCGTCACCTAGGCTGGAGTGCAGTGGGGCGATCTCAGCTCACTGCAACCTCCACCTCGAGGTCCGAGCAGTTCTCCTGCCTCAACCTTCTGAGTAGCAGGGACTACAGCCATGTGCCATCATACAAAATATTTGTATAGTAAAGTTAGGTATTTTTATATATAAGATATTTGCTATTTGGCTAACTTTGTCTATAAATGATCATTGATATGGCTGGAAAGGTTTGTGTCCATTCTTATTCTTGAACGTAACATATATAATTAGGAAAATGGACATTTTCCTCTGTACCATCTTTTTGAGGTGGTGTTAGGGTTTTTTTCCTTTTAAAGCTGGAAATGCTGATACTTAGAAAAAGGTGGGTAACAGGTACTATAACAACCCAGTAACAGGACTGGAAAGAGGATATCAGTTGTTAGGTCCCAAGAGAATGCTACAGGTTAATTTGTTCATTGACTTGAGAAGCTGCCCACTTTGCTTTTTCCAGAGTTTAGTTTTGGCTTGATGGCATAGGTTGGGAATAGGAGAATTTGAGCAATTCTTTTCGTCATTGCCTGCGTAAGAGTGAACTGTGTGGCAATTAATAGGCACTGTTTGCATGGGCCTTTTTGTGTATGTGTGCTTCCAAGGAAAGTCCACCAAGAGATCATTTTGTTCTGTTTATTCGGAATTCAGTTTCCCAAAGTAGTTGTTTACATCCATTTAATTGATTGACCAAGTTAAGCAAATTTTACAAGTTAAGTGTCAAATAGAAAGTCACCTTTAGTTATCTAATTCATTACTTAAGGAAATTAAGTAACTGCTTGCCTGTAGTATAGATTTAGACGCTCTTTAAAATGCACTTGGAGTATTTGCTTTAATTACATGTAAATGAGTACTATTCTAACTCCTGCAGGAGCATATGAACTTTTGTATAGGTAAGCAGTTTTTAGAAGTCTGATTGCATGTGTGAATGTGTTACATAATGCTAAAGTGTTAGCTGTAAAACAGACAGTTCCTGCTCTGTAGAGATCAGCTTGTACATTTATACTTCCTAGATGTGTCCATTAAGTTTTAGTAGCTCTGAAAACTTTTGGAGGCTGGGCGCGGTGGCTCACGCCTGTAATCCCAGCACTTTGGGAGGCCAAGGCAGGTGGATCTCCTGAGGTTGGGAGTTCGAGACTAGCCTAACTAACATGGAGAAACCCCGTGTCTACTAAAAATACAAAATTAGCCAGATGTGGTGCCGCATGCCTGTAATCTCAGCGGCTTGGGAGGCTGAGGCAGGAGAATTGCCTGAACCTGGGAGGTTGAGGTTGCGTTGAGCAGAGATTGTGCTATTGCAGTCCGGCCTGGGCAATGAGCGAAACTCTGTCTCAAAAAAAAAAAACAAAAAACCAACAGATGACTTTTGGGGAAAATGTGTTTTACATCCTCAATTGTAAGTTACAGTTTTTTTTTTTTTAAACCTTTTGGCATTCTTTATTTTAGTTTTACATTTTCGTATTCCTTAACTTCTTAGCATGAAAAATTTTAAACCTATGAAACAGCTGCAAAAAGAGTGCCACAAATACCTGTATACCTGTTAACCTAGAGTCACATTTTGATCAGATATTTGCTGCCTTTTTCTTTTTCTCTTTTCTTTTCCCTCCCTCCCTCCCTTTGTTTCTTTTTTGATTAGAGACACTTGAGCCAAGGCTGGATTCAAACTCCAGCCAAAGTGATCCTCTCATCTCAATGTCCAGAGTAGCTGGGATAACAGGTGTGAGCCACCGTGCCTGGCATTGCCTTATTTCTTTTGCACAGGCATGAGCTTTCTCTCCATACACAGATCCATGTACTTATTTTACTGAACCATGAGAGAGTTGTAGACATCAGGTCATTCAGCCCTTCTTGAAAAAAGGGCATTCTGTGTAGCTACAATCACATTATCACACTCAGGAAACTTAGTGCTGATATATCTACTTTTTTTTTTTTTGAGACAGAGTCTCACTCTGTCACCCAGAAGTATAGTGGCACAATCTGAGCTCACTGCAACCTCCACGTCCCTTGTTCAAAGGATTCTCTTGTCTCAGCCTCACGAGTAGCTGGGATTACAGGCGCACGCCACCAGGTCTGGCTAATTTTTGTGTTTTTAGTAGAGAGGGAATTTTACCATGTTCGTCAGGCTGGTCTTGAACTCCTGACCTTGTGATCCGCCTGCCTCATCCTCCCAGAGTGCTGGGATTATAGGCACGAGCCACCGCACCTGGCCTATGTCTACTCTTATTAAAATAAAATGTAAACTCACCTTTCTTCAGTTGTTCTAATAGTGTTCTTTTTCCTCCCAATTCAGGATCCAGTGAAGAATAGCACATTGCATTTAGTTGTCGTGTTTCTTTATTTTCCTTTCCTCTGGAGTTTCCTTAGCTTCTTTTTGTGACATTGGCACTGTGACAGGTGACATTGACATTCGAAGAGTCTAAATCTAACCCAGTTGTTTTGAAGCCTGTTCTTCAATTTGAAATTCTCTGATTATGTCCTCATGACTAGATTGGAATTAAACATCTTGGGGCAGGATTGCTCTGAGGGATGTGTTTTTCTCAGTGCATCACCTCATTATCAGTGCTGTGAAATTGGATAATGTGATTAAGTTGATGTCTGTCTGGTTTCACCATATCCTTTTGCCAACAACCTGTCATTTAGTGGTGGTTACAGTAACTTTTTTTTTTTAATTGTACTTTAGGTTCTGGGTTACATGTGCAGATTATGCAGGATTATTGCAAAGGTACACACATGGCAATGTGGTTTACTGCCTCGATTCCCCCCCCCACCCGTCACCTACATCTGGCATTTCTCCCCCATGTTATCCCTCCCCGACCTCCCCACCCCCCTGCTGTCCCCTCCCTTGGCCCCCCCCTGTAACAGACCCCAGTGTGTGAT
This sequence comes from Ateles fusciceps, assembly GCA_036589455.1. Lineage (NCBI taxonomy): Eukaryota > Metazoa > Chordata > Mammalia > Primates > Atelidae > Ateles > Ateles fusciceps. The sequence goes on along the minus strand of JAZHEH010002106.1, from coordinate 734,705 downwards.
GCTCCCCTCCCTGTGTCCATGTGTTCTCATTGTGGTTTTTTTTTTGGTGCCGAAACCCGGGAGCAAACCAGGGACCATGTGTTCTCATTGTTAAACACCCGCCTATGAGTGAGAACATGTGGTGTTTGATTGGTTACAGTAACTTCTTGAGGATAAAAACTGCCTTTAAAAAATTTTCCTGGCTGGGCACGGTGGCTCACGCCTGTAATCCAAGCACTTTGGGAGGCCGAGGCAGGTGGATCACGAGGTCAAGAGTTTAAGACCAGCCTGGCCAAGATGTTGAAACCCCATCTCTACTAAAAATACAAAAATTAGCTGGGCACAGTGGCACGTGCCTGTAATCCCAGCTACTCAGGAGGCTGAGGCAAGAGAATTGTTTGAACCTGGGAGGCGGAGGTTGCAGTAAGCGGAGATAGTGCCATTGCACTCCCACCTGGGTGACAGAGTGAGACTGTCTCAAAAAAAAAAAAAAAATTCCTAATACATACAGCTCGTTTAGGACTTCATAAAAGGTAGATAAGAGACCTCTGTACATTTTATTAAATAAAGGCCTAGCATACATTGTCATTTATTCTGTGAGTGTTTAGCTGGGTTTTAAAAAAAAAAATTATCTTCCTAATAAAAGAAAATCAATGAATAAATCAGTTTCTGTCAGCCAGAGTTTGCAAAATGCAGTACGTGTCTAAACATCGATTGTTCTCGTGATCCCAAAACACAGACTGATTGAAACATAGATGAGAGAGAGAGTTTTCCTTCTCTTTTATATTTGTTCTAGAAGAGGCAGAGGATGTTTTTTGGATTCTTGAGTTACAATATTGACTTGTTTAGTGGGGTAGTAACTTGGAAGGTCCAGGGACAAATTTCCCAGGGTGTGGAATATTCTGAATGACAGAGAAGGGGCCATGATTTGGAAATGAAGTTGTAACAGTGCACTTGGGATGGATTCATTGGCCCTGAAGAAAAGTAACGTATTTTTTCCCAGTCAGCCATTCCAGGAAGAGATGTCTTAATGCCTCATATTTTGGAAAGCACAGGGAGTTATAACTCAATTTCAAGCAAAGATAGGAGGAAGATTTCCTGATTAAGTAGGCAAAATGACATGTGGTTTGATTTGTCATTATCAATTTTAAATGAACTGTCACATGCACTAATTATGCATTGTCCTTCCTGTGTTAGGTTCCTTTCGGATATGATAATCTTTGTGACTTGAGTGTGTTTGTGGTCATTTGGGCAAAGCGGCACTTTTGTGAAATTGTACCTTGACTCACTGGTAGCATTTGGTAAGCTTCACAAAGCTGATTTGATTACAATGCTGATGTCACTGCGCTGATGACCGAAGGCCTAGGTCGATCCCTGTGTTAACCACTGTTAGTTTTGCTTTGTTTATTGACTGGGAAATCACCTATCTGTTTGGCCCATGCTTCTGAAATACTGAGTTACCGTTTTCATCATCTTGCCCCACTCCTGGTTTAAGAACATACAGGGGTCTCTGTTGCATGTTATGTCAAGTGCAGACTCCTCTACCTGATTTTTTAGGATTCTGCATTACCAGTGTTTATTCATCCAGTCCAGTCTCATATTCCGCAATTCCATAGTTACTTTCCACCTCATTCAGACTTCTTACTGTGTGACCTTGAGCAAGTTACCTAATTTCTGAGTCTTGGCTTCATCTCTATAAAGTAGGAATCATAGTAATAGCTCCTACATCTCAGGGTTTTTTTTTTTTTTTTTACCCAATGTGGGGGTGGGAGGAGGGAGGGAGTGAGGGAGGGTGGTTTTTTAAGATAATTAACTGAGATAATGTCTTTTAAAAATAATAGGCTTCAGTTATGGAGATCATAATAAGTACCAAAACCATGCTAAACTTTTCAAATGTGTTGTCTCATTTCACTGTAACAGTTTGCTGAGGTGGGAGGAGCGGTGGGGAGTAGCACAGGTGGTAGTAATGATAACGTTGGTGCTTATTGAGCACTTACTGTGTTCCGGGTACTTCACATGTTTCCATTTAACTCTGTAAACAGTTTCACAAGGTTGATGCCGTAATTGCCATTTCATAGATAGGAAATTTAAACATAGGGATTAAGTAACTTGCCCAGATTCACATAGCCAAAGAATGCAAGAGCTGGATGTAGAATCCAGGCCACACTTTTAGATACTAGTTTCATCCCATTTTTATTTTAGAAGGAAAAACTTAGGGAGTAATTAACTAAAACTCTCACAGCATATAAATGGCAGAGCTAGAATATGAACCCAAATCTGATTTCAAAACTTTTTTTTTTTTTGAGACGGAGTCTCGCTCTGTTGCCCAGGCTGGAGTGCAGTGGCACGATATCAGCTTACTGGAATCTGCGCCTCCCGGGTTCAAGCGATTCTTTTGCCTCAGCCTCTGGAGTAGCTGGGACTACAGGCACACACCACCATGCCCAGCTAATTTTTGTATTTTTAGTAGAGATGGGATTTGATCATGTTGCCCAGGATGGTCTCTATCTCTTGAGCTTGTGGTCTGCCCGCGTTGGCCTCCCAAAGTGCTGGGATTACAGGTGTGAGCCACCACGCCTGTCCCAAAACTATGTTCTTTGTCATACTCCACCGCCTCCAGACTGATGAAAACAATGTTTTGTGATGTGCTGTTGTAGAGTGGATCGATTGTGATTTAATATACGTCACATTATTGTTTCTTCACTCACAAAAGGTGGCATATTGCCTGGATTAACTGTTACACAGGAACCCAGCTTTTGGCCACTGCTTGCTACACTGACTCTACCTGTTGAGTTGATGTAGGCGGTGAACACCTTTGGAGCATGGTGAGTACTTGGCAGGATACTTGACCATGGCTGGAATTCCCAGTGGTGACATTAGTGTTAAGTGGGCCATTTCTGTTGATTCAGCAGGAGGACGTGGCTGCCCAAGATGTCAGTAGCTGATGGGAGGCAGGTAGGAATGGGGAGAGGACATGGGTGTGCGATGGGACAGCACTTTGTTTCCAGGTCTGCTCTGAAATTGTCCACAGCTAGCTAAATATGTTGGACTTAGGACATTTCTCAGTTTCAGTTTTAGGTTGTAGTCCCCAACTTCCAAAAGTGGATTACTACATCTTGACAGGAATTCTTTTACAGATATATGATACCCAGAAAGGGGTGTGAGCCCAGACTGATGATAGCTTATTTTTTTTGCAGGAAGGATGCCAGTTCTGCACTTCTCAGTAACTACGAGGTAAACTGGACTGTTACATTTTCCTCTCTGATAGTCTGCCCTTTGCTCCTAAGAGTGTTGAATTCATTTTAGTTAGAAATGACTGAATTCAGTCTGGGTGAGGTGGCTCACGCCTGTAATCCCAGCACTTTGGGAGGCTGAGGCGGGTGGATCACTTGAGGTCAGGAGTTCAAAACCAGCCTGGCGAACATGGTGAAACCCCGTCTTTACTAAAAATAACAAAATTAGCTGGGTGTGGTGGCAGGCACCTGCAGTCCCAGCTACTTGGGGATCCCAGTTGAGGCAGGAGGATCAGTTGAGCCTGGGAGGCGGAAGTTGCAGTGAGCCAAGATCGCGCCACTGCACTCCAGCCTGCGCAATAGAGTGAGGCTCCATCAAAAAGAAGAGAAAGAAATGACTGAATTCATTTGGATTTTCCACTTTAAAACAAGACATAACGCACCATGTGGTGGACCTTGGAATAGTCTAAGCTTGATACGTTAACAAAGCACTTCAGAGAAGCTAGGAAGACTTTAATTTAGAGGAGGCAAACTTCCCTAAATCACAAAGATTCTAGATCATCATTTGGGATGTGGTCATAGGATAGAAGCATCTATTTTAGAGCTGTTTCTGTCTGCAAAATTTCCCATTAAAACATTTTTGCTTTTTCCTAATTATAACCCTTGATATATTTATATATTTATAATGCTTTTGTACATAGTTATTTTGATCTTCAAATAGTCTTATTTATGGGCATTAACATCCTTATTTTGAAAGTGAGTTTAGTTGACTCACCTTTCTGAATAGTAGAAATTAACAGATTTATAATTTTTTGGGCTTAGGGTGGGATTGCTGGGGAAAGGAAAAGAAGGAAAAAGGTTGGGAAGAATGCCAGCATTTTTGCTTCCTATTTGGCACTAGCAGAACCATCTGATAGTCTAGTTCCAGGTGTAGAAAGAACCATTTATATTTTGACTGAATTTCCCATATGCCGGAGTCTAAACTCAGGGAGACTCAGAGGAGGTCTAGAAGGTGGTAGGTTAAGTGCCGTGGCTCACGCCTGTAATCTCAGTACTTTGGAAGGCCAAGGAGAGAGGATTGCTTAGGCTATGAGTTAGAGATCAGCCTGGGAAACATAGCAAGACCCCTCCAGCTCTCAAAAAAAAAAAAAAAAAAAAAAGAAGAAAAGTTAGCTGGGCATGGTAGCACACACCTACTAGGGTCCTAGCTACTTGGAAGGCAGAGGGGGAGGATTGCTGGAGCCCAGGAGTTTGAGGTTCCAGTGATCACCACTGTACTCCAGCCTGGTAGACAGCCTTTGAGAACCCTGTTCCCAAAAACTCCCAGAGTGTAAGAAAGCAAAAAGAAAGAAACCATGCTGCCCCATCACCCCCAAAAGAGAAGGTAGTAGAGTAAACACAGCTGGCCGTATCTTTCCTCCCTGAAGGCTCAATCGTAAGTGGTTGCAGCTTAGAACAGGAAGGAAATGGTTGAGTGGTTGTTGGCCAAGCCTTTGGCTTTTAGGAACCTCCTTGTCCAGTTTGAACTTTGCTAGGTGTTTGGGTGTTTTATCCATTGGGAAACATTGCATTCATTGGATGTCATGCCACTATTTTCTGAAAGGAAAAGCAGACGAGAGGCATTGCATCATACGTAGTAATGTTGTGAGAGCCTGTCTTTCTTCACTTCTCTGGTAGAATCTCTAAAACAGGAATGAGATTGAGATTCTCCCCTTGCCCCCAGCCCTAATGCATGTATGTTTTATCCTTGTGGGGAAAGTTTGCTTCTAAAGATCCATGGCAGGCCAGGCGCCGTGGCTCACGCCTGTAATCCCAGCACTTTGGGAGGCCGAGGCGAGTGGATTGCTTGAGGTCAGGAATTCAAGACTAGCCTGACCAACATAGTGAAACCCTGTCTCTACTAAAGATACAAAAAATTAGCTGGGCGTGGTGGCGGGCGCCTGTAATCCCAGCTACTTGGGAGGCTGAGGCAGAAGAATCACTTGAACCCGGGAGGCGGAGGTTGTGGTGAGCTGAGATCTCGCCATTGCACTCCAGCCTGGGCAACAAGAGCGAGACTCCATCTCAAAAAAAAAAAAATCCATGGCATTTTTTCCTTTCTGTTTTTTTTTTTGTAAACTCTGTCTTATCACTTGCCTCAAAATTTTTCTTTTCCAGAAATAATTATTTTTTTTTTTTACAGGCAAGCGCCACTACTCCTAGCTAGTTTTGTATTTTTAATAGAGATGGGGTTTCTCTATGTTGTTCGGGCTGGTGTCGCACTCCTGACCTCAGGTGATCCGCCTGCCTTGGCTTCCCAAAGTGCTGGGATTATAGGCATGAGCCACTGCACCCTGGCCTCCAGAAAGAAATTATTATATTAGATTTTTATACTGGGGAAGCAGGATTCTTTTTCTTTTTTTCTTTTTCTTTTTTTTTTTAGCAGTCAGAAAATGATTCGGTTCCAATGCAGCAGGATTCTTTTTTAACATAATATTTGTTTTAAGAAAATTTACTTTCAAATAGTACATTTTTGATCACAGAGGAGATTAGTGATGTGTATAGTGATAGGAAATACTTGAAATATTTTAAGGAAATTAATGAATTTGGATTATTTGACTTCTATAAAAGAGCATTTTTTAAAAAAAAAAGTCATATGCTTTGAGACTCATACTTGCTCAAATCCAAGAGTTGGGAGGTGGGTGATGGTTGGGTGGCAGGAGGTACTATGTTTTGTTGTTTATCCTTCAGAGCCACTGACCTTGGATGGATATATTTCTCAAATTTACTCATAAACATCTTTTGTGTATCTCCTCCTAGGTGTTTCAGTTACTGACTGATCTGAAAGAGCAGCGTAAAGAAAGTGGCAAGAATAAACACAGCTCTGGGCAACAGAATTTGAACACTATCACCTATGAAGTAAGCCTGGGCTTTTGGCAGGCCTACCTAAGCTACCATTGAGGGAGGCTGGTTTATTCTGCCGACAACTGGCTGCCGAAATCAAGACCGCTTTTATCTGAATAGTTTTACTGTAACCTGATGTTTATTCTGTTTATAAAAGTAGGAGGAGTTTGGTCAAGTGTAGAGTTTAGCCAGCTACAAAGTTAGAAGGAATAGTCTAAAAGATTGCCCTCACTTCTTCTTGAAAAGGGGTCACAGTTCACTGCAGCCTCAACCTCCTAGGCGCGAGTGATATTCCCAGCTCAGCTTCCCAAGTAGCTGGGAGTATGGGCATGCAGTGCCACGCCTGGCTAATTTTTTTTGTGTTTGAGATGGAGTTTCATTCTTATTGCCCAGGCTGGAGTACGATGGCATGATCTTGGCTCACTGCAACCTCTGCCTCCCGCTTTCAAGCTATTCTCTTGCCTCAGCCTCCTGAGTAGCTGCGATTCAGGCATGCGCCACAGCGGCTGGCTAATTTTGTATTTTTAGTAGAGACAGGGTTTTCCCATATTGGTCAGGCTGGTCTCAAACTCCTGGGCTTAAGGGATCGTCCCACTGTAGCTTCCCAAAGTGCTGGGGACTTAAACACTTAAGGCTCTTGTTTATTTTTCAAGTTTGAAATTCCTCCCAAAATATATAATTATAATTCCTCCCAAATTATATCTATATTCTTCCTCAAAATCCACAAATTCTGTGTAATTATGAGAAAACATCGGATCATTGCAAATCAATTTAAAAAAGAATAAAAACTTTTATTTTGAAATCATTTTTCTCTTACATAAGAGTTGTAGAGACAGTGCTAGTTCTCCCCGTACCCTTCCCATACTTTTCTCTGATGTTAACGTCTTGCATAACCATGGTACAGTGATCAAAACCAGGAAATTAATATTGGTACTTATTATTATTTTTAATTTTTTCTTATGGTGAAAAGATAGACATATATTTAGAATTAGCCAGCTGGACTCAGTTTAGATGATCACAGTTTTGTTGGCAACATCCAAAGCATCGTCCTCAGGAGCCAGTGGACCATACGCCTTCTTCTCTCCATCAGGCCGAGTCAGGGTGCGGACCTTGGCCACATCCCTGTCACAGAGCTTCGTCACGGCCTGTTTGATCTGTGCCTTCTTCTCTCCATCAGGCCGAGTCAGGGTGCGGACCTTGGCCACATCCCTGTCACAGAGCTTCGTCACGGCCTGTTTGATCTGTGCCTTCTTCTCTCCATCAGGCCGAGTCAGGGTGCTGACCTTGGCCACATCCCTGTCACAGAGCTTCGTCACGGCCTGTTTGATCTATGCCTTCTTCTCTCCATCAGGCCGAGTCAGGGTGCGGACCTTGGCCACATCCCTGTCACAGAGCTTCGTCACGGCCTGTTTGATCTATGCCTTCTTCTCTCCCATCAGGCCGAGTCAGGGTGCGGACCTTGGCCACATCCCTGTCACAGAGCTTCGTCACGGCCTGTTTGATCTATGCCTTCTTCTCTCCATCAGGCCGAGTCAGGGTGCTGACCTTGGCCACATCCCTGTCACAGAGCTTCGTCACGGCCTGTTTGATCTATGCCTTCTTCTCTCCATCAGGCCGAGTCAGGGTGCGGACCTTGGCCACATCCCTGTCACAGAGCTTCGTCACGGCCTGTTTGATCTATGCCTTCTTCTCTCTCCATCAGGCCGAGTCAGGGTGCTGACCTTGGCCACATCCCTGTCACAGAGCTTCTTCACAGCCTGTTTGATCTGGTGCTTGTTGGTTTTAACATCCACAGTGAACACAAGTGTGTTCTTCATGGCGGACTCAGTGGTCAGCGGAAACTTGATGATAGCATAGCGGTCAAGTTTGTTTCTCCTGGGGGCGCTCTTCCAAGGATATTTGGGCTGCCTCCAGAGTCACAGTGTCTTGGGCGCCGGAAGGTGGGTGATGTGCAGATCTTCTTTTTTTGTGGCTGTGGACACCTTCCAACACTGCCTTCCTGGCCTTTAGAGCCTTCGCTTTGGCTTCGGCTTCAGGAGGGGGCAGGAGCTTCCTTCTTTGCTTTCGGCGCCATCTTGTGAAAAAGGCCATTGGTACCTATTGTTAAACTAAGTTAAAATTTTATTCAAATACTCTGTTTTCCCATTACGATCTTCTTGGTTCCAGGATTCAGTTCAGGATACCATTTTGTGTTGAGTTTACATGTCCCCATAATGTCCTTCCATCTGTGTCCTTACTCTTTGTCTTCCTGACCTTGACACTTCTGAAGGGCTGGTCAAGTATTTTGTAGAATGTCCCTTGATTTGTGATTGTCTGATGTTTTCTTATGATTACACAGAACCTATGGCTTTTGAGGAAGAGTACCACAAAGGTGATCTCCCCTGGTCTTGTCATGGTATCTCGGGATATGTGATGTCAGTGTTTCTTATGGCTGATGTTATTAACTTTGGTCATTTGGTTAAGATGGTATCTGCCTGTTTTCTCCACTGTAAAGCTACTCCTTATCCATTTTCATGTTAGGTTAGAACGGATTCACCAATTTCAGCCCATATTCAAGGGGAAGGGGGGATTAAGCTTCACCTCTTGAAGGGAGTGATATCAAAGAATTTGTGAATGTATGTTAAAAGCACCACAGTAATTAAAACAGATTTTGTGGGAGATGCTTTGAGGCTAGGAAAATAGCCTACCCTTCCTTAAGCTTTTAACCATCCGTTTTAGCATTCATTGGTAGATCTTTCCTGCAGTAACTATGACTATGGTACAATTGCCTAAGAGTGATTTTAAATTTTTTCTCATTCGTTATTAGTTAGAATTTTTTTTTTTTTAAGAGACAAGATTTTGCTGTGTTACTCATGCTGGTCTCAGACTCCTGGGCTCAAACAATCTTCCCGCCTCAGCCTCCCACGCCTCAGCCTCCCATAGTGCTGGGATTACAGGCATACACCACTGTACCTAGCTCATATGAATTAGAATTCTTCCATAAGAAAAAGTTATCTTTTCTTTCCCATTTATTTTTTTAGTTGTATTTATCCATGTAAATTCATGGCAATTTATTTTATTCTTTGGGTTTCCCCCTCTTTAAAAAAATAGTCTGAAATATGACAACACAATTGACAGATTGAGTTACTGCTTTTAAGATCAGAAAAGTTTTCTTCTAATTCTTTCTGTTCTAGCTACTGGTTTTCTCTTTCAGGAATTCCTATTACATGAAGATTGGTTCTCCTGAAGGCCATTGTTTGTTTTATACAGGATTTTTTTTTTTTTTTTTTTTTTTTTGAGACAGAGTCTCACTGTATTGCCCAGGCTGGAGTGTTGTGGTACAAGCTTGGCTCACTGTAACCTCTGCCTCCCGGACTTAAGTGAATTCTCCTGCCTCAGCTTCCCTGGTAGTTGGGATTACAGGTGTGCACCACCACACCCAGCTAATTTTTTAAATTTTTGGTAGGGTCTCACCGTGTTGGCCAGGCTGGTCTTGGAACTCCTGACCTCAGGTGATCCGCCTACCTCAGCCTCCCAAAGTGCTGGGATTACAGGTTTGAGCCACTGTGGCCAGCCTATACAGGATTTTTAAAACAAAATTTTAGAATTTTAATTATAGCCATTGCCTTCCTTTCTTCTCATTCAGGATTCTTTGTCTTATGCTTGGCTTTTTTGTTTTTTTTCCAGACGTTAAAATACATATCAAAAACACCGTGCAGGCACCAGAGTCCTGAGATTGTCAGAGAATTTCTCACAGCGATGAAAAGCCACAAGTTGACCAAGTAAGTAAATCCCTTACGTAGGAAGAGAGTGACAGACACATGGTGAAATGATAGCTTAGGAAAGCCATTCTTAGTAGCAACTGTGTATTTAGTTCAGCTGGGTTTGGATTTAAACAAGGATTATAGTGTTGTGGATGAAACAACTAAAAGTTAGACATAGGGACCGTTCTATAATAAGGAACAAAACTGAATGGGTTTTAAAAAATCTTTTCTTGGAGTCCCAGTTTGTATGATCTGTCCCATCACCCGCACTCCCAGAATTCAGACCAAATTAGATGAAAAGTACGGTTTACAAGCTAAAGTACTTTCTATAAAGTTGATCAATGAAGTCATTTGATGTGTGTGTTTGCTTGTGGTAAAAGTGGCTTGATCATATTCTGTCAGTTCTTCTAGTGTCCAGTTCCTTTCCTTAGTCTGGAATGAGTTCAACCTATTAAAATAAAATGAAAAACCATCATAGATCAAGAGTTTACATGAGAAGAAAACTAGCACAAGTGTTTCTTTTTGTTGTTGTTGTTGTTGTTTTTGAGAGGGAGTTTCGCTCTTGTTGCCCAGGCTGGAGCACAGTGGCACAATACTGGCTCACTGCAACCTCTGCCTGCTGGGTTCAAGCGATTCTCCTGCCTCAGTCTTCGGAGTAGCTGGGATTACAGGAATGTACTACCATGCCCAGCTAATTTTGTATTTGTAATAGAGATGGGTTTCTCCATGTTGGTCAGGCTGGTCTCGAACTCTTGACCTCAGGTGATCCACCCTGGGATTAGCTGGGATTACAGGCGTGAGTCACTGCGCCCGGCCTAGCCCAAGTTTTTTAGAATTAATGCTAGAGCTGTTAAATTTCAAAAGCTTTTGTCATTTCACTTAGGATAATCAGTAATTTTCTTTTGGAGGAACCATTTGGTGTTATATCAGGCACTCAGTTTGTTCAATCAGCAAACTAAATGCACTTTTCCCACTCTCTTTCTCCAAGTAAACTCTGAAGACAAAACATCTTTCGTGTGTATGCAAATCTTCCATGTGTATCTTCTGTATTTGTGTATGACATTTTTTTAAAACTGTGGTAAAATACACATAACATAAAATTTACAATTTTAGGCCAGGTACGGTGGCTCACACCTGTAATCCCAGTATTTTGGGAGGCTGAGGCGGGAGGATCATTTGAGGCCAGTCTGACCAATATGATGAAACCTCGTCTCTACTAAAAATAAAAAATTGGCCGGGCATAGTGGCTCATGCCTGTAATCGCAGCACTTTGGGAGGCCAGGGCAGGCAGATCTCGAGGTCAGGAGATTGAGACCATCCTGACCAACATGGTGGAACCCTAACTCTACTAAAAATAAATAAAAAATTAAAAAAAATACTGGGCGTGGTGGTGGGTGCCTGTAGTCCCAGCTACTCGGGAGGCTGAGGCAGGGAAATTGCTTGAACCCAGGAGGCAGAGGTTGCAGTGAGCCAAGATTGTGCCACTGCATTCCAGCCTGGTGACAGAGCAAGACTGTCTCAAAAAAAATAAAATTTTAAAATAAATTAATAAATAGCCTATCGAGGTGGTGGGTGCCTGTAATCCCAGCTACTTGGGAGGCTGGGGTAGGAGAATTGCTCAAACCCGGGAGGTTCCTGTGAGCCGAGATCACACCACTGCACTCCAGCCAGGATGACAGAGCAAGACTCTGTCTCAAAAAAGTGACCATTTTAATTTTAATCATTTTAATCCAGACCTTTTCTTTCTTTCTTTTTTTTTTTTTTTTTTTTTTGAGACGGAGTCTCACTCTGTCACCCAGACTGGAGTGCAAGTGGCCAGATCTTGGCTCACTGCATCCTCCACCTTCCAGGTTCAAGCCATTCTCCTGCCTCAGCCTCCCAAGTAGCTGGGATTATAGGCACCCGCCACCACACCCAGCTAATTTTTTCATTTTTAGTAGAGATGGGGTTTCACTATGTTGGCCAGGCTGGTCTTGAACTCCTGACCTGGTGATCCACCAGCCTTGGTTTCCCAAAGTGCTGGGATTATAGGCGTAAGCCACCATGCCCGGCCTGTCCAGACCTTTTCATTTAGCAAAACTGAAATTCTGTGTCCCTTAAACAATTCCATGTTTGCTCCTCCCCTGGCCCTTGCAACCACCGTTCTGCTTTTCGTTTCCGTGAGTTTGACTCCCTCATACAAGTGGAACCATACAGTGTTTTGTTTTGTTTTTTTAAAATCATATCTGAATGTTTAATTTTTAAAATCATTTTAACAATTTAAGTGTGCAGTTCAGTGGCATTAAGTACATTCACATTGTACAGTCATTGCCATCTATCCACAGAACATTTTATCTTGCAAAACTGAAACTCTGTGCCCAGTAATCAATAACTCCCATTCTCCCCTCCTCCTCACCCCTGGCAACCACCATTCTATTTTCTGTCTTCATGAATTTGGCTACTCTAAGTACTGCATGTAAATGGGATCATACAGTATTTGTCCTTTTGTGTCTGGCTTATATCTCTTAGCATAATGTCTTCAAGGGTCGTCGATGTTGTAGGATATATGAGAATTTCCTTCCTTTGTAAGGCTGAATAATATTCCGTTTATGTAAACCACATTTGGTTTTCTTTTTTTGTTTTTTGAGACTAGTCTCGCTGTTGCCCAGGCTGGAGTGTAGTGGCGCGATCTCGGCTCACTGCAACCTCTGACTCCCAGGTTTAGGCAATTCTTCTGCCTCAGCTTCCCGAGTAGCTGGGATTACAGGTGCTCAACACCACGCCTGGCTAATTTTTTTGTATTTTTGTTGTTTTTGAAACATCTTTCTCATTTATTTAGAAGAAAAAAATTTAGAACAGAACCAAACAAAACTTTTGTATTTTTGTAAAAAAAAAAAATTCCAGTTCCTTAAAATATTATGAACAATCTACTGAAACTGTATTTCAACAAGGGGCATGATTTACCTCAAGGCCATGTTCACCTGCAACCTGCTGATAAATCTCTTTTAGATTACTTAAGTGGCTATACTGCAATCATTGACTTGTGTCTGCTCCACTTGACTATAAGCAAATTGAAGGCAGGGTGTGTGCCCTCATAATCTCTGAATGAGCTGAACATGGAAATAACTACTTTGTGATTTCAGGGAGCTTATATACCTCTACTCCGGTTCTCTGCCGCATCCTCTGAAATCTGAAACGGCTGCCTGCCTACCAGGGTGCTGCTATCACCGGCTCCGCCGGGTGGCCAAAGACCGCCCTTACTGCAGGCGACGGCCCCTCCAATGTCTCCTCTTTGTAGTAAATCCACTCTTTTTCCCTTTTTTTGTATTTTTTAGTAGAGAGGTGGGTTTCACGATGATGGCCAGGCTGGTTTTTAAACTCCTGACCTCAAGCGATCCACCCGCCTGGGCCTCCCAAAGTGCTGGGATTACTGGCGTGTGCCACCAGTTAGTTAGTTTTTCTAACATCCGTTGACATGTACTTGCGTCCGCCTTTTGGCTATGGTGGATAATGCTGCCAAGAACATGAGTGTTCAGATGTCTCTTTGAGACCCTGCTTTCCGTTCTTTGGGTACCCAGAAGTGAAATTGATACATCATATGGTAATTTTGCTTTTAACTTTTTTGAGGAACCACCATACTATTTTTTTCTATTGGCTACACCATTTTACATTCCTACCTGCAGTGTACCAGAATTCCAATTTCTCCACATCCCTGCCAGCTTTTCCTATTTATTTAGGATAAAGGATCATCATTTCAGCAAATGGTGATGCTGAGCATGGTTTTATGTGCGTATTGGCCATTTGTATATCTTCTTGGGAGAATTTCTATTGCAGTCCTTTTTTCTTTTCTTTTTTTTTTTTTTTTGGAGACAGAGACAGAGTTCCACTCTGATGCCCAGGTTTAAGTGCAATAGTGTTATCTTGGCTCACTGCAGCCTTGACCTTCCTAGGTTCAGGTGATCCTCCCAGCTCAGTCTCCTGAGTAGCTGGGACTACAGGCATGCACCATCATTGCCCACTTAGTTTTTGTACTTTTGGAGAGACAGGGTTTCTCCGAGTTCCCTAGGCTGGCCTGAAACTCCTGGGCTCAAGTAATCCGCCTGCCTTGGTCTTCCATAGGAATTACAGGTGTGAGCCACGGCACCTGGTCCTTTCCCGTATTTGAATGAGGTTTTTTTTGTTCAGTTTTAGGAATTTTATATATATTTTGGATGTTAATCTTTTTGTACATATATGATTTGGAAATATTTTCTCCCATTCTGTGGGTTGTCTTTTCACTCTGTTGGTAGAGTCCTGTGATGCACAAAGTTTTTAAATGAAGTCCAATTTGCTTCTTTTCTTTTGTTACCTGTGCATGTGGTATCAGAGATCCAAGAAATCATTATCAAATTCAATGTCGGCCGGGCACAGTGGCTCACGGCTGTAATCCAGCACTTTGGGAGGCCGAGGCAGGTGGATCACGAGGTCAGAAGTTCAAGACCAGCCTGGCCAAGATGATGAAACCCCATCCCTACTAAAAATATAAAAAAAATTAGCCCGCCGTGGTGGAAGGCACCTGTATTCCCAGCTACTAGGGAGGCTGAGGGAGACAACTGCTTGAACCTGGGAGGTGGAGGTTGCAGTGAACCAAGATTGCACTACTGCACTCCAGCCTGGCAACAGAGTGAGACTCCGCCTCAAAAAAAAATTCAGTGTCATGGCCAGGTGTGGTATCTCATGCCTGTAATCCCAGCGTTCTGGGAGGCCGAGGTAGATGATCATGAGGTCAGGAGATGGAGACCATCCTGGCCAACGTGGCAAAACCCTGTCTCTACTAAAAATACAAAAATAAGCTGGGCATGGTGGCGCATGCCTGTAGTCCCAGCTACTTGGGAGGTTGAGGCAGGAGAATAACTTGAACCCGAGAGGTGGAGGTTGCAGTGAGCCATCGTCGTGCCACTGCACTCCCACCTGGGTGAAAGAGCGAGACTGTCTGAAAAAAAAAAATTTTTTTTTTTCAATGTCATGAAGGTTTTTCTTTTCTTTCTTTTTTTTTTTTAATTAATTAATTAATTATTTTAAAGACGGGGTTTCACCATGTTGGTCAGGCTGGTCTTGAACTCCCGACCTCAGGTGATCCTCCCGCCTTAGCCTCCAAAGTGCCTGGATTACAGGCATGAGCCACCACGCCCGGCCGAAGGTTTTGCTTTATGCTTTCTTCTAAGAGCTTTGTAGTTTTAGTCTTATGTTTAAGTCTTTGATCCTTTGTTTAAAAATTTAAAAAAAATTTTTTTTAATTAAAAATTTTAATTGACATAATTTGTGCATGCTTATGGTATATAAAGTGATATTTTGGTACATGTATAATGTGTAATGCTCAAATTAAGGCAGTTAGCATATTTGTCACCACAAACATTTATCAATTTTTAGTTAATTTTCGTATATAGTATATGGTAAGGATCCACCTTCTTTCCTTTGCATGTGGATATCCAGTTTTTCTAGCACCATTTGCTGAAAAGATGATCTTTCTCTCTCTGAATGGTCTTGGTCCCCTTATGAAAATCATTTGACCATATATGCAAGTGTTTTCTTTCTGGGCTCTCTACTCCATTGGTCTGTATATCTGTCTCTGCTAATACTATACTATTTTGATTGCTATAGCTTTATAGAAAGTTTTGAAATCAGGAAGTGTGACTTTATGCTTTTTTTTTTTTTTTAGATGGAATCTCACATTGTTGCCTGGGCTGGAGTGCAGTGGCACAGTCTTGGCTCACTGCAACCTTTGCCTCCTGAGTTCAGGTGAAAGTGATTCTCCTGCTTCAGCCTCCCAGGTAGCTGGGATTACAGGTGCCCGCAACCACACCCAGCTAATATTTTGTGTTTTTTTAGTAGAGATGGGGTTTCACCATGTTGGCCAGGATGGTCTCAAATTCTTGACCTGGTGATCAGCCCTACGTTGGCCTCCCAAAGTGCTGGGATTACAGGCATAAGCCCACCATGTCTGGCCTATTATTTTTTTTCAAACTTGTTTTAACTATTTGAGATGTCTTCGATTTTAGGATGGATTTTCCTGTTTCTGAGAAAAATGCCACTGAGATTTTGATAGGGATTACATTGAATAATATATCAATCGCTTTAAGTAGTATTGACATCTTAACATTAGTAAGTCTTCAGTGGATGTGCTTCCATTTGTTTGTGTCATCCTTCACGATTTCTTTGGTTTGAGACAGAGTCTTACTCTGTTGCCAGGCGCCAGGCTGGAGTGCAGTGGCACGATCTCGGCTCACTGCAACCTCCACTTCCCGGGTTCAAGCAATTCTCCTGCCTCAGCCTCCCGAGTAGCTGGGACTACAGGCGCACGCCACCACGCCCAGCTAATTTTTGTATTTTTAGTAGAGGCGGGGTTTCACCATGTTATCCAGGATGGTCTCGATCTCTTGACCTCGTGATCCGCCCACCTCAGCCTCCCAAAGTGCTGGGATTACAGGCATGAGCCACCGCGCCCGGCTGTTGTTGTTTTCTGAGATGGAATCTTGCTCTGTCACCCAGGCTGGAGAGCAGTGGCGTGATCTCAGCTCACTGCAACCTCCGCCTCCTGGGTTCAGGTGATTCTCCTGCCTCAGCCTCCTGAGTAGCTGGGATTACAGGCCTGCACCACCACACCTGGCTAACTTCTGTAATTTTAGTGGAGATGAGGTTTTTACCATGTTGGTGAGGCTGGTCTCACACTCCTGACTTTGTGATCCACCCGCCTCGGCCTCCCAAAGTGCTGGGATTACAGACATAAGCTATCTATCACGCCTGGGTGTTGTTGTTGAGATGGAGTCGCACTCTGTTTCCCAGGCTGATGTGCGGTGGTGAGATCTCAGCTCACTGCAACCTCTGCTTCCCAGGCTGATGTGCGGTGGTGAGATCTCAGCTCACTGCAACCTCTGTTTCCCAGGCTGATGTGCGGTGGTGAGATCTCAGCTCACTGCAACCTCTGCTTCCTGGATTCAAGAGATTCTCCTGATTTAGCCTCCTGAGTGTGTTTGTTTGTTTGTTTATTGCCCAGGTGGTGCAATGATGGCTCACTGCAACTTCTGCCTCCCAGGTTCAAGTGATTCTCCTGCCTCAGCCTCCTTAGTAGGTGGGATTACAGGCATGGGTGACCATGCCCGGCTAAATTTATATTTTCAGTAGAGACAGGGTTTCTCCATGTTGGTCAGGCTGATCTCGAACTCCTGAACTTAGCTGATCAGCCCACCTCGGCCTCCTAAAGTGGAGGGATTGCAGGTGTGAGCCACCGAGCCCGGCCAGATTTTTATTAGTGGAGATGGGGTTTCACTGTATTGGCCAGGCTGATCTTGAACTCCTGACCTCAGGTGATTCTTCCGCCTCGGCCTCCCCAAGTGCTAGGATTACAGGCGTGAGCCACTGTGCCTGACCTATGTACATTTTTGCATTGACTTGTTGATATCTGGAACAAATCCTGCTGAAATTCTGATTGTGATTTCGTTACATCTTGACATCTTGACAATATTAATAATTTAAGATCAGTCTTAAGGTTAAAAAAGTTAAAAACAAAAAACAAAAAACAAGGGCCGGGCGCAGTGGCTCCCACCTGTAATCCCAGCACTTTGGGAGGCCAAGGCAGGTGGATCACCTGAGTTTAGGAGTTCAAGACCAGCCTGGCTAACATGGTGAAACCCCGTCTCTACTCAAAATACAAAAAATTAGCTGGGCATGGTGGCGGACACCTGTAATCCCAGCTACTTGGGAGGCAGAGGCAGGAGAACTGCTTGAACCCAGGAGGTGGAGGTTGCAGTGAGCTGAGATTGTGCTATGGCACTCCAGCCTGGGCAATAAGAGCGAAACTTCATCTCAAAAAACAAAACAAAACAAAACAAAAAACAACCCACGAATACTAGAACCTTCCAGTCCATGAAAACAGTGTAGCCTCAGGTTCTGCACAAATTTTTTCTTTTCTTTTTTTCTTTTTTTTTTTTGAGATGAAGTCTCACTCTGTCGCCCAGGCTGAAGTGCAGTGGCACGATCTTGACTCACTGCAGCCTCCGCCTCTCAGGTTCAGGCAATTCTCCTGCCTCAGCCTCCTGAGTAGCTGGGATTACAGGTGTGTGCCACCACGCCCAGCTAATTTTTGTATTTTTAGTAAAGGCAGGGTTTCACCATGTTATCCAGGATGGTCTCGATCTCTTGACCTCATGATCCGCCCACCTCAGCCTCCCAAAGTGCTGGGATTACAGGCGTGAGCCACCATGCCCAGCCACAGATTTTTTTAGATTTACACCTATTTCATAATTTTGGGTGCTATTGTAAATAGTGTTAATTTCCAGTTGTTGATTGCTGATGTAGAAATACAGCTGACTGGCTGGATGCAGTGGCTCACGCCTGTTATCCCAGCACTTTGGGAGGCTGAGGTGGGCGGATCATAAAGTCAGGAGTTCGAGACCAGTCTGGCCAACATAGTGAAACCCCATCTCTACTAAAAAAAAAAAAAAAAAAAAAATTAGCAGGGTGTGGTGGTGTGCACCTGTAATCTCAGCTACTCGGGAGGCTGAGGCAGGAGAATCGCGTTAACCTGGGAGGTGGAGGTTGCAGTGAGCTTCGATCACACCATCGCTGTCAAGCCTGGGCGACAGCGCGAGACTCTGTCTCAAAAAAAAAAAAAGAAAAAAGAAATACAGCTGACTTTATATTTATCTTATGCCCTCCAGCCTTGCTAAATCCACTTATTAGTTCCAGGAACTTTTTAAGTTTATTCTTTAGGATTTTCTTTGCAGACAGTTACAGTGTTTACAAACAGAGTTTTATTTCTTTACCATCTGTATGCCTTTTCTTTCTTTCTCTGATTTCATTGCACTGGCTGGGGCCTCCAGTACGATGTTGAATAGGAGTGGTGAGAGCAGACGTCCTCATCTTGTCCCTGACATTAAGGGAAAACAGTCAGTCTTTCACCATTAAATATGATGCTAATTTAGGTTGGCCATGGATGTCCTTTACCAGGTTTAGGAAGTTCAAATTGCTGACACTGGATGTTGAATTTTGTGGCTTGCTTTTTCTGTATCTATAAAATGTAAAAAGATTTGCAGCCTTTTGGCTATATCTTTTTGTTTATTTTTATTTTTAGTAGTTACTGTAGGGGTAATAATGCATGCCTGACCATTTATAGTCCAGAGTGAATATTTTACCAGTTAGTGAGTCTGTCTAGGTCTTTGCCTTCTTTTTGTGTTACGCTTGTGGTATTTATAACATATAATCTACATACATTGAAACATATAATCTACATACTATTAGTAGTGTTTTAACATCATTTACTTTCTATATTTTTGCATATTTTAAAGAACTTAACAAAAATAGTCTTTTATGTCTACCCAAGATGTCATCATTTCTTTTGCTCTCTATTCCTGAAGTTCCCTGTGTCCTTTTTATCATTTACTTCACCCGGAAGAACTTACCTTGGCAATTCTCTGAGGACAGGTCTGCTGGCTACAGATTCTCTTATTTTCACTGAGTCTAGAGTGTCATTATTTGCTTTCATTCCTGAAGGATAATTTCACTGGGTTGATTGGTCTTGTCCTTAAGAACTTTAAAGATATTATTTCAGCGACTTCTGGCTGTCACGGTTTCTGATTAGAAATATGATCAGGCCAAGTGCAGTGGCTCATACCTGCAATCCCAGCACTTTGGAGGCCGAGGCAGGAGGATTACTTGAGGTCAGGAGTTTGAGACCAGCTGGGCAATATAGCGAGACCCCATCTCTATTTTTTAAAAAATAATTAATTAAAAAATTTGTTTTTAAAATGTGCTGTCACCCTAACCCTAAGGTGTCGTTCTCCTCTGGCTGCTTTTAAGATTTTTTTAAATCCCCTCTCTACTCCCATTGCTTCACTTGACTAGCCTACAAAACATTTTTTTTAAATAAAATTAAATTTAAAAAAAGATTGTTCAAGTCTTTGGTCTTTAATATTTGATAATGATATGTTTCAGCTTTTTTCCTCCAGTTGGTTTTTGCTGGGCTTCTTGATTATGTAAATTTATGTTTCTTGCTAAATTTATGAAGTTTTCAACTATTGTTGAAATACTTTTTCTGTCCCAATCTCTCTCCTTCTTTTCTTGAACTCCAGAAACATACCTGGTAGACCTCTGATGCTGCTGTACAGGTCTCTGAGGCTCTATTCCTTTTTTGTTTTTTTACGAGTTTCACTCTTGTTGCCTTGTTGCCCGCCCAGGCTGGAGTACAATGGCACAATCTTGGCTCACTGCAACCTCGACCTCCCAGGTTCAAGTGATTCTCCTGCCTCAGCCTCCCAAGTAGCTGGGATTATAGGCACACACCACCACACCCAGCTAAGTTTTTTGTATTTTTAGTAGAAATGGGGTTTCATTCTGTTAGCCATGCTGGTCTCGAACTCCTGACCTTAGGTGATCTGCCTGCCTTGGCTTCTCAAAGTGCTGGGATTATAGACGTGAGCCACCGTGCCCAGCCCCTCTGTTCCTTTTTAAAAAAATCTGTAGTTCAAATGGAATAATTTTTCTTTTTCTCTTTTTTTTTTTTTAATTTTTTCAAACAATATATTCTATCATCCTGTGTCTTTTTTTAATAGATTCAGGGTTTCACTCTGTTGCCCAAGCTGAAGTGTGGTGGTGCAATCAGGCTCACTACGGCCTCCCAGTCTAATGGGATAATTTCTGTTGATCTGTTTATATATGCACAGATTGTTCTGGCATCTTCATTCTGTTATCAAGCCTACCAGTGAGTTTTTTATTTCAGGTATTTTTCAGTTCTAAAGTTTCCATTTAGTTATTTTTTTTTATAACTTCTTTACTGAGAACTTGTATTATTCCATTCATTTCAGGAATGTTTACTTTTACCCCAAGTTGTTATAGTAGCTAAAATTTTGATAATTTTAACAGCCAGGTCATCATGGGCTTGGCATCTGTTGATTATCTTTTCCCTGGAGAATGAGTCATCTTTTCCTGATCAAGGTAATTTTAGATTGTATCCTGGAAATTTGAGTATTATATTGTTTAGACTCTGGGTCCTGTTAAAAGCCTCTGGTTAGTGTTTTAGGAGGCGGTCAACCCAATTAGGTTCAGACTTCAAATCAGTCTTGCCTTCCGGGGCAAGGATTTCAGAATTATTTGGTTTTGGAGGCTTTACCCTGCCACTCTGGGTCTTTGCATATGGAACTGGACTGGTGGTTGAACTCAGTCACTTCTCACTGGGTGTCTTTGCCGTGCTGGGTCTGTTGGATGCTTGCTGTTTTGATGCTGTTTGGCACATAAATAGCTCAGTTGAACCTAGGATTTTTGTTGATTGATATTCAAATTTGGAGTCCCGTTCTCTAGCTCTCCTCTCTGGACTTCTCCGCTGATACTTTGGCCCACATGAGACCCCTTTTTTGGTCCTCTAGCCACAAGTTCCAAGCTTCTCTGAAAGGTTTACCTGCCCACCTGTGTGTGGTTGTTACTAGAGCTGTCCTTGGAGCAGAGCAGGGAAAGTAGAAAAGGAAAAAGGGAAAAAAGGACTCTTGGGCACTCGGGACAGCAAGGGCTCCCTTCCCAGCTAATGCCTGCTGCTGGTCCCCGCCTGGGGGACTGCCCTTGAGTTGTGAGCTCCTCCCGAATCTCCAGCCTTTCTTGGTCTCCTGACCAGAAAGACTGAATTTCTCCTGGAGGTGGAGCTGCCTGCGGGGCCACCGCAGCTGCACCAGGATTGAGGCCCTGAGAGAAAGAGAGGAAAAAGCCTCAAGAAATTCACATCCATCCTCCACCCCACATGGTTCTCAGGTTTTGTTTCCCTCTCAGACCACCTGCTTTTGTTTGCTTTTCAGAGTCCTCAGGCATTTTTGTGTATTCTGTCTGGAGATTTCTTCTTCTTTTTTTTTTTTTTTTTTGAGACAGAGCCTCGCTGTTTTCACCCAGGCTGGAGTGCAGTGGGGCAGTCTTGTTTCACTGAAACCTCCGTCTCCCAGGTTCAAGCAATTCTCCTGCCTCAGCTGCCTGAGTAGCTGTGATTATAGGCCCATGCTACCACACCCAGCTAATTTTTGTATTTTTAGTAGAGATGGGGTTTTGCCATGTTGACCAGGCTGGTCTCGAACTCCTGACCTCAGGTGATCTGCTGCCTCAGTCTCCAAAAGTGCTGGGATTACAGGTGTGAGTCACCGCGTCGAGCTGTCTGGAAATTTCTCATTGTAATCTGTGGAGAGAGAGGCTTTCATGGGCTTCCTCCATCTTGTCCTGTAGCAGAAGTCCTAAAAGTTGATTTTAAGGCGTCTTTTCAGCTCTTTGGGCTGATGTATGCTTCTTGAGCCCAGCATCTTTCCACTATAAATATGGACAAATACTGTTCAAAAAACCGACAAATAAATAGGCACTGTCTTGCAAGCCGATTCATGATTGGCCATAATCTACATAAATTTAAAGCAGACTGCAATATTCAAGAATGATTAATTTCAACTCCCTTTTTCCACTTGTGATCCTGAAATGTAGGATTTTTAAACATCTTTTGGTAAGGCTGTCTAAAACTTTTAACCTCAACCCTTTCATTAATTGCTTGGTTCCTTGAGTCTGCCAAGAGCGAACACTGCGTGCAGGGGGTGGTGGTGTCCGACAGCCAGTAGAGGGAGCACCAGGCTTCTTTCACTGCGGCTGCGCCTGGCTCCTCCTCCGGGAACTTGTAGCCCTTGCGATTCAAACGGGCCTCCGTGCCTGGTGACCCAGGGGGCTGCTTGACCAAAGCCATTACGACCTGGACCATCATGGGCTAGCCGCTGCAGCTTAAGGAATTACGCTTATAACAGGAACTACTGAAGTATCTTTAATTCTGGTGTTTGAATATCCTCAACAGAATTTTTCTCTACCATGCAGGGAGAGGGAATTGAAAATGAGAGCCCTCAGGGGCCTGATTCCAGCTGTTAGTGCAAGCTGGGGTTCGTTAATTTGTAAATACCAGAGAACTTGTGGGTAGGGTGGAACGATGTTTCGTTTGACTTGATAATCTTACTCAGCAAAACAATACTGTTGGGACTCAGCTGCAGGTCATGATAGGATGTCCTGTGTCATTTTTCTTCTTTTAATTTTTTTGTTGAGATGGAGTTTGCAGTGGCGCAGTCTCTGCTCACTGCAACCTTCACCTCCCAGGTTCAAGTGATTCTTCTGCCTCAGCCTCCTGAGTAGCTGGGATTACAGGTGCCCACCACCATGGCTGGCTAATTTTTGTATTTTTTAGTAGAGACGGGGTTTCACCATGTTGGCCAGGCTGCTCTTGAACTCCTGACCTCAGGTAATCCACCTGCCTTGGCCTCTCAAAGTGTTGGGATTACAGGCGTGAGGCACCGCACTCGGTTCCGTGTCATTTTTTCTGTAGCATGTTACTTCCTCCGAAGCATTTGGCTCTTTAATCATTTTAGTTTTCCCTTTTCTTTTTTTGAGACGGAGTCTGTCTCTGTTGCCCAGGCTGGAGTGCAGTGGCACGATCTCAGCTCACTGCAACCTCTGCCTCCTGGGTTCAAGTAATTCTCTGCCTCAGCCTCCTGAGTAGATGGGATTACAGGCGCTCACAACCACGCCCGGCTAATTTTTTTATTTTTAGTAGAGACGGGGTTTCGCCATATTGGCCAGGCTGGTCTTGAACTCCTGGCCTCGTGGTACCACCCACCTGGGCCTCGCAAAGCGCTGGGATTACAAATGTGAGCCACTGGTGCCCGGCCTGTTTTAGTTTTGTCTTCAGGCATCTAGTTCTCAAAGAGCTGCAGCCCAGGCCAGGCATGGTGGCTTACACCTGTAATCCCAGCATTTTGGGAGGCCGAGGTGGGCAGATCACGAGGTCAGGAGATTGAGACCATCCTGTCTCACATGGTGAAATCCTGTCTCTACTAAAAATACAAAAAATTAGCCGGGTGTGGTGGCACTGTTACAGAATACTCAGGAGACCGGAGAGCCCAATGGGTGAAACAGGAGGATTTTATTAAGGCGGCCACCTGCCCAGGGAATTAGCATCCCAAGGCTGAGTGCCTAACAAAGACAGGGCTTGACTTTTTATACATCCACTATGACGTAGCAGCTAACAGGTTTACAGAAGCCAGAACAAAGAACAGTTAATTTGTAATATATCTTGTAATGTACATTGCATTTGAAAATAGCATTTTGAGAAACACATTGCACATTCTTTGGGTGTTATCTTGCCTTGTGACCTTGCAGCTGGTCTGCAAGAAAAACAGGAGTCTTGAGATGCCTGGGAACTTGCTGAGAATGTGGGGAGAATAGATAAGGTAGGTTTTACAGGGAATTAGTGAATTTCAAGCAGAGCTGGGGGTTAGGCTTTATATTGAACACACACAGTAAACTTTATTATATAGCAACTACAAATTATAAGGTTTTATTTTTACCATTATTGCTATTATTTAATTTCCTTCTTCAGCACATGCCTGTAATCCAAGCTACTTGGGAGGCTAAGGCAGGAGAATCGCTTGAACGTGGGAGGCGGAGGTTGCAGTGAGTCGAGATCATGCCATTATACTACAGCCTGGGTGACAGAGCGAGACTGTCTCAAAAAAAAAAAAAAAAAAAAAATGAACTGCAGCCTGGCTTGTAGCCCCAGCTCTCATCCTGACAGCTCCTCTCTGTGGTATACAGCTCTGCCTTAGGGTTAGAGCTAGGTCTGCCAGGAATAGAAGACGACTTGCCTTCAAGATCTAGCTTAGATAGGTTTGTAAATAACTTTGTATCCCTAAAGGGACTCTTCTGGGCACAGATTATTCTTGGGAGTTGACAGCATATTTGGAACGTGTTCCTCTGGGAGCAGCAAAGCTCAGAGTTGATGGACGAGTTGTCGGTTTCCCTAGTGTCTGGAGTCCGGGCACCCTGGCTGCTTTCAGAGCTTGGAGTCCTGCCCATATCTCCCCAGAGTGTTCCCCTTTCTCTTCCATGAACTTCTCCTGTGAGTCGGGGCTTCCCTAGCTCTTTCTCTTACGTATACTTCAGATTCCATTTACCTCATGGCCGCTTTGTCTCAGTTGTTGGGGCTACAAAGATGACCACAGCGGAAGTGCTATGGGAGGGACACAGTGGACTGATGTGTCAGAAAACACGGTGTGCCAAGTAAGGCATAGGATCAGGAAGCAGCCCTGTACTTTTCTGTGGGGTGTTTGTAGTTTGGGTCAGTTGGGATATGAGTGCAACTTAGGGCCATACAAAGCTATAGAGACTGACAAAGACCAGATTTCAGAGGGTTCTGGGGGTGAACTAAGGAAATTCAAGTTCAGACCAAAACCTGTGAGGACAGTGGGAAGATCACAAGCAGGATAATGAGATGACCGTGTTTCTGTTTTTTTTGTTTTTTGTTTTTGAGATGGAGTCTTGCTCTGTAGCCCAGGCTGGAGTGCAGTGGTGTAACCCTGGCTCACTGCAACCTCTACCTCCCATGTCCTGGTTCAAGCAATCCTACCTCAGCCTCCCAAGTAGCTGTGATTACAGGCACGAGCCACCATGCCCAGCTAATTTTTGTATTTTTTAGCCAGGCTGGTCTCAAACTCCTGACCTCGTGATCCGCCTGCCTTGGCCTCCCAAAGTGCTGGGATTACAGGCCTGAGCCACCGTGCCCAAGCCTGTGTTTCTGTGTTTTAAAGATACTTTATTTGTATGAGTGCAGATAGATTGAAAAAGTGGCAGCCCACTGAGGATGAAGGCTGTTGTCCTGTAACCAAGAGGCTGGAGTGTCTTGTAGAAATGGTGAGGAGGGGCCCGGGCACGGTGGCTCACACCTGTAATCCCAGCATTTTTGGAGGCTGAGATGGGCAGATCACAAGGTCAGGAGATTGAGACCATCCTGGCCAACGTGGTGAAACCCCGTCTCTACTAAAAATACAAAAAGTAGCCGGCTGTGGTGGCGCACACCTATAATCCCAGCTACTCAGGAGGCTGAGGCAGGAGAATCGTTTGAACCTGGGAGGGGGAGATTGCAGTGAGCCAAGATCTCGCCACTGCACTCCAGCCCAGGGACAGAGCAAGACTCTGTCTCAAAAAAAAAAAAAAAAAGAAAGGTGAGAGGGGACAGGTGTCTTTTTTTTTTTTTTTTTTGAGACGGGGTCTTGCTCTTTTGTCCAGGCTGGAGTGCAGTGGCACGATCTTGCTCACTGCAACCTCCACTTCCCGGATTCAAGAGATTCTCCTGCCTCAGCCTCCCGAGTAGCAGGGACTACAGGTGCCCACCACCATGCCCTGCTAATTTTTGTATTTTTAGTGGAGAAGAGGTTTCACTATGTTGGCCAGGCTGGTCTGAAACTCCTGACCTCAAATGATCTGCCCACCTTGGCCTCCCGAAGTGCTGGAAGTACGAGCGTGAGGCACCGCGCCCGGCCTAGATGTCCTGAAAGAAATGTAGTCATTGATATGTGGTGGCTGAATGTGTGCAGTGGGTGAGGGCGAAGTCAGGGAGGACCCTCAGATTTCTGGCCTGGGTGTTGGCACTCCACCAAGAAGAAAAGTACAGAGGGAAGAGCTGGTTTGTTGGGAAGGCTGTTGGGTCACTCTGGGATGTGTTGAGTTCATGGCCTGTCAGAGATGTCAAGGCAGAGATATCCAGCAGGCAGTCATCTACAGATGTGTGGAGCTCAGGTCATGTGGCATGAGGGAATGGATTTTTTTTTTTTTTTTTAATTTTTCTGGGTACATGATAGGTTTATGTATTTGGGGTATATGGGATATTTCAATACAGACATACAATGTGCAATAATTGCAGTAGGGTAGATGGGGTGAGCCACCGTGCCTGGCTTTTCCTGGCCCCTTAAATGGAGGCACATTGTGGTGTTCTGGTCTTCACTCACCCCACAGCTGGTCTGTGGACATAATATCCCCTCACGGTTTCATGTAACTCCTTGCAAATAAATCTAGTGCTGGTTTTTTTCCTTTAGTTTTAGACCAAATTAGACCTCAGACTAGACACACTTTGTGACAGAAACCTCTTCAGAGTTATAAAGGTACTACAAGCTCAGATTTCATGTTAAATAATGTATTTTTTTTCTAAACAACCTAACCTTGACTCTATCTGCTCCTTCACTCCTCCCCCCCCCCCCCCCCCCCAACCCAGTCTAGGCAGTTGTCAGGTCCTGTTGACTTTACCTGAGGGTGACTGTGTTTAGATGCCTACTGGCATGCCTGCCGCTGCTGGCCAACTTCATAACCTCACTCTGGCTCACCCAGAGGGTGTTACAGTGCATTTGTCACTGTCTGCCTCCATTTTCTTGGGTCTTCCGGAATCACTGCCGGCACCAGCCAGAGCATGCCCCACTTCGTTGGTTGCTGTCCTGTATTGACCAGGTCACACCCAGCCTCTTGATAGTCAGGGGCCTTTTCGATCTTGTCCCAGAAGTCTCTTTCACCCCATGTCCCACCCCTCTCTAGCTATTCCTTAAAACTCTGGGAGCTTTCTTCCTCTGGGCATGTCCTTGTGTGTTTCTGCCCTGGCTGTCTGTCCCTCTCATTCCTTTGAGTTGAAAAGCCATCAGGGTGTAGTGCAAGGGTCATTTCTGTGGAGTCTCCCTTTTTGAGTCTAGAGTAAGTGTTTGGGGGATTATAAGCAGTAGAACTTGACTAGAGCGGCCCTAATAATGACTACCATTTATGGAGAAACTATCGTGGGACAGATGGCATCCACTATCACATGTACACTAGAAGCAGATGGCCAAGAACAAGGAGCTTTTTTATGCCATTTACTAGCTCTGTAACTGTGGACAAATTATTTACTATCTCCAGTCAGTGAAAGCTGAGGATTAAATGTACTTACCATACGGAAAGCAAGCAGTAAATGGTAGGTGCGGCCTCTGGAAAGATTTTCATCTCTCTCAATCCTCTTGTAAGATAGTAAGTACTGTTATTATTCCTATTTTACAAATGAGGAAACTGAGGCTTAGGGAGAGTGAGTAATTGTACTTTTTCCTCTGAACACATGGCTGCAGGAGTTGTGGCTCTTCATGTTTTCACTCCAGGTCTTTAACTCAATAAGTACTTACTGAGCAGATTTGAAGGATGGATCAGCTCCAGAGTCACGTTGAAAGCGAAATGTAGCAGCCATCACCTGCACAGGGATGGCCGCTGCAGTCCTTTCATCTCTGAAGTTCTGTAGTCTTTCAGGGTCCACATGTTTCAGCCACCCTTTCAGCAATGAGCTGTGTATTTCTTTGAGGCAGAGGATCACTATATCTGTCACTCAGATCTTTTGTCGTGAAAATTTGCATGTATTTGTCTTCTTTCTCCAGCTCGGTTGTTAAGTGCTTTCAGGGCAGAGAAACTGTACCTTGTATTTCTGTGTATTAACTCCTGACTCTTTTAGTCCCTGTTTTGTTTATTAAGATAATAGGTCAAATCTGGGAAACATTAAATCTTAATCTCAAAAAGGGATTCACCTATTTCTAAGAGATGGCCAAACAAGATGATTTTGTGTGTTTTAATTTTTTAGTTTTAGAGATAGGGTTTTGCTCTGTCACCAAGGCTGGAGTGCGGTGGCGCAATCATAGCTCACTGCAGCCACCAACTCCTAGGCTAAAGTGATCCTCCTGCCTCACCCTCTTGTCCTTGCCTTCCGTAGCTGGGACTATAGGCGCACCCCGCCATGCCCAGTGAATTTATTTCAATTATTTTGTAAGGTGTTTGTTTTTGAGACGGAGTCTCACTCTGTCGCCCAGGCTGGAGTGCAGTGGCGCGATCTCAGGTCACTCCATCCTCCACTTCCTGGGTTCAAGCAATTCTCCTGCCTCAGCCTCCTGAGTAGCTGGGACTATAGGCACATGCCACCATGGCCGGCTAATTTTTGGACTTTCAGTAAAGACTGGGTTTCACCGTGTTGGTCAGGCCGGTCTCAAACTCCTGACCTCGTGATCTGCCCTCCTTGGCCTCCCAAAGTCCTGGGATTATAGGCGTGAAGAAAGCATTATTTTCTTCACATTTTCCAGATAGAAATTACTGTCCTGTTTTTTGGGGTTTTTTTTTGTTTTTGTTTTTGTTTTTGAGATTACAGGCCACTGCACCCGGCCCTGTCCTGTTTTTAAAATGCCACCTGTGCCTGTAATCCCAGCACTTTGGGAGGCAGAGGCGGGTGGATCACCTGAGGTCAGGAGTTCGAGACCAGCCTGGCCAACATGGTGAAATCTCATCTCTACTAAAAATACAAAACACTAGCCAGGCATGGTGGCAGGTGCCTGTAATCCCAGCTGCTTAGGAGGCTGAGGCAGGATAATTGCTTGAACCTGGGAGGTGGAGGTTGCCGTGAGCTAAGATCATGCCACTGCACTCCAGCCTGGGCAACAAGAGTGAAATAAATAAATAAATAAATGGCACCTGCACTGTTGCTTTGTTTCATACAATCATGCCTCTGATACTCATGCGTACTCTGGGCTGGGAGTCACTCACAAACATGCTCCTGTTCCTGTTTTCTCAGTTTACAGTTGAAGGAACTGAGGCCACGCTCTAGTGGTTCTTCCATTTTTTATCTGACAAAGTATTCTCTGTGCAGCTCAGTCAGGACTCAAGACTTAGGGCTATGCAAGTTCTCAATGCTGTACTTTCCCTCCACAGAGCTGAGAAGCTCCAGCTGCTGAACCACAGGCCTGTGACCGCCGTAGAGATCCAGCTGGTGAGTGAAGGGCGCCTGTGCTGGGGGAGACTGCTGTGGGTCTGAGATGTAGAAAGGCTGCGGTGGACAAGCCAGGAACTGCTGTTATTTCGAAGAGGCTGCCCAACCACCCCTTATTTTAAGAAAAGGAAGACCTCGCCAGTTTGATCCTAGTTAGTGTGGACTTAGGGACTGCAAAACACTGGAGGAGATTTCATTCTTCCCCAAGGCTTGGCCTGATGACTTGGCAGGTCTCTGTTTCCCCTGATGTCCAGGCCACGCTGGCCACTGCTTCCCTGTAGGGGTTGTTGCCAACCAGATGTTGCATAAAAACATGAAACTCAGCATGTCTCTGGTGAACGTTCTCTGCCCCACGCCCACCCGTCACCCCGCTCTTGCTTCCTCTCCTTGGTGAGGGGAGAATGTGTGTGCTGTCCCACCGGCTCCTCTCCGCACTCACGTCCTGGCCTGGTCTCCCACGCTGGGCACCTGCAAGTAATTCTCTCCCTTTCATCTCATAGTCACGTAGTCCCCAAGTTCTGTTGCTTCTGTCTTCTGTTCTTTCTTCTCCCTCCTGTATTGCCATCATTTCTCCATGCAGCTCTTGTGATTGTCCTCTCCCCATTCTCCCTGGCCCCCCCAAGCCCATCTCCCACATACAAAACCATGAGTGTGATCTCGTTACCCTGCATAAAACCAGCCAGTGTACAGCCTCATCACTTGTAAAGTCCACTTTCCACTGAGAGCGGAGGCTTCGGAACTGGAGGGGGCAGCCAGAGTGGAAGGCCTGCGATGGGGAAGGGGGCTGGGAGATGACCCAGGGCTAAACCCTGGCCGCCACTGGGCACGCTGTGGCCGCAGCCTTACTACAGGGCGGAGAGCAGTGATGTGTGACAACCGTTAAGTAGGCCATCTAACTGCCAGTAAAAAAAAAAAAAGGCAGCTTTGGAAAATTAGCCAAATGAGAATAAAGTGGTTTCCAAAGTCAATTTTAGAAATACTGAGCTCTTTGTCAATTTCCTTTAGAAAAGTATGGAAGAAAATGGTCAAAAATACGAGTTTTAGAGTTGCTCATGGGAAAACTTTAAAAGGCCATAGGGTATTTAATTTTTTACTAAAACGTTCATTGTCTTCCTAGGGTTGTTTCTGACCTTCAGAATGCACCCAAAATTAAATTAGAACAGTTCTTTGGTGCCTTTCTCTGGGAACCGTCCTGTAGGCTAAATAGAATCCCCTTTCTCATGTGTCCTGATTATTTTCATGCTTTACGCTGTGTTGCAGATTCAACTTAGAGCTTAGAGGAGAGAAAAAACAAAACAGCAGGAAACAAATCCCTTTCCCTCTGGGTTAAAGATCACATGTCATGTCTCCTCCAGCTTTAATCAGCAACATATGCTACTCATGGCTTAATGACAGGCAGGGAGAAGAGATGAGGATTAGCGTGACCTCAGCCAGAGCCTGTGTACAGTGCTATCATTACTTGGGGGGAAGATTCACTGCTATTGAGAATGCCTGGGGTGGGCCAGGCATGAAGGCTTACGCCTGTAATCCCAGCACTTTGGGAGGCTAAGGTGGGCGGATCACCTGAGGTCAAGCATTCAAGACCAGCCTAGCCAACATGGTAAAACCCCATCCCTACTAAAAATACAAAAATTAGGTGGGCATGGTGGCACACACCTATTCCCAATTACTTGGGAGGCTGAGGCAGGGGAATTGCTTGAATCCAGGAGCAGAGGTTGCAGTGAGCCGAGATCACACCACTGCACTCCAGCGTGGGTGATACAGTGAGACTCCCATCTCAAAAAAAAAAAAAAAGAGGGCCGGGCGCAGTGGCTCATGCCTATAATCCCAGCACTTTGGGAGACCGAGGCGAGTGGATCATAAGGTCAGGAGTTTGATACCAGCCTGACTAACATGGTGAAACCCGATCTCGACTAAAAATTCAAAAATTAGCCGGGCGTGGTGCGTGCCTGTATTGCCAGCTACTCAGGAGGCTGAGGCAGGATAATTGCTTGAATCTGGGAGGCAGAGGTTGCAGTGAGCTCAGATCACGCCACTGCACTCCAGCCTGGGCGACAGAGCAAGACTCCGTCTCAAAAACAGAGAGAGTGCCTGGGGTGTGCCAGACACGGTCTCAGTCCTTGGTCCTGGTGCCTGTGATTGTCTGTCACTTTGAATGCCCTCCCCACAGTCTTGGAAGGGAGCAAGTGTCCTCTCCATTTTAACCCAGAGGACCCGTGACTGGCTGATTGGGTCCTTCTGATTCAGAAGCTTTACTTTGCTCCTCCAAGCTGTGTACTTTTCCTTGATGAGAAGAAAGATGTGTGTGGTATCCCTTGAGATGGTTTCCTTCTCCCTTCTACAAAGTAGGTAGGCCTTGGTAGAAACTGCTGCGTTTCTCAGTAATTGGACCATTTTATAGCCAGATTCTTCTCACTGTGGAATTTGGCTCCAAAAGGTAGCCAGTTGTTTACCAAGGTTTGTAGCAGTATCTCTTCTCACCAGAGAGTGAATAAGGAATGAAAGTTTTGACTGGACACGGTGGCTCACACTTGTAATCCCAGCACTTTGGGAGGCCAAGGTGGGAGGATTGCTTGAGCCCAGAAGTTCAAGGCTGCAGTGAGCTATGGTAGTGTCACTGTACTCCAGTCTGGGTGACGGAGCAAGACCCTATCTTTAAAAAAAGAAAAACAAAAAGAAATACAGGTTTCACTTACAGTGGAAAGTGCAAAGGACTTGAGTGAGAAGTTCCTTATATTAACCCTAGAGCCATTTTTTCTCCCTGGGGGCAGAAAACAGTCCCAGCATCTGACATTTACTGCATTCAGTTGGGAGCCAGGCGTCTTTCGGAGGCTGAAGCCTCACCCCTCCATTTATGCCTGAGCTGTGATTTGCTGTGGCCCTTTGACTGCTGACTCAGAGGCTTGGTGAGGAAATGAGGTGTCCACCTGGCTTATGACTTGCCATGCCCAGTTGTATATTGATTTGGAATGATTTGGGAGCCCTCACAGCCACTGTCCTGAACAGCACTACCATCTAGACCTGTTAGTAATTTCGTGATTATGAAGTCTTGACTTATATAGAGCACTATTGCTTGTAAAACACTGTTACATGTGTTCTCATTTTGTCCTCGCTGTAGGCGCTACTTTCATTCTACATTAGAGAAAGTTGAAATTTAGAAAGCCAGGTTCAATGAACTATTCTGGATCAAATATTTAATAGCTGGAAGTGGACATTGTTGCTCTCAGACCTTTGAATCATTTTGAGGAAAGTAGGACACTAGGTTTGGCAACTTCGAGTTGGCATTTTTGGAGTTCGGCAGCCCAGTTCGATGCTCCTGGGATTGAGATAATAAAAGTTTGTCATTTGTGTTAACCTAGCTGTCAGTAATCTGGATTTTTAAATTTTATTTGCCCTTATATTCTGAATTACCTGAAATGGTTGGTATCTGACAACCTTGAGATCGTGCTTTGAACTTGACGTCTGTACTTGGGCTGTATCTCCTTTGTTGGAAAGAAAAAGGTGAAGGGGCCGGGCGTGGCGGCTCACACCTGTAATCCCAGCACTTTGGGAGGCTGAGGTGGGAGGATCACTTGAGCACTAGAGTTCAAGACCAGGCTGGGCAACATATTTTTTGTTGAGATGGGGCAGCCCCATCTCAACAAAAAATAAAAATAAAAACAATGGCCAGACATGGTGGCACATGGCTATGATCCCAGCTACTTGGGAGGCTGAGGCAGGAGGATTTCTTGAGCCCAGGAGTTTGATGCCGCAGTGAATGGTGTTCATGCCAGTATGCTCCAGCCTGGGTGAGAGTGAGGCCCTCTCTTTTGGGGAAAAAGGGGTAGAGTGAGGGATAATGTATTCATTGTCATTTACACTAGTGATCCAAGAGGTGCTAGTAAGTTTTTTATTTCTGAAAGTTTTTCTTTCTTTCTTTCTTTCTTTCTTGCTTTCCTTCTTCCTTCCTTCCTTCCTTCTTTCCTTCTTTCCTTTCCTTTCGTTTCCTTTCTTTCCTTTCTTTTCTTTTCTTTTTTCTTTCTTTTCTTTTCTTTTCTTTCTTTCTTCTTTCTTTCCAGAGGGAGTTTTGCTCTTGTTGCCCAGGCTAGAGTGCAATGGCATGATCTCGGGTCAGCTCAACCTCCACTTCCTAGGTTCAAGCGATTCTCCTGCCTCAGCCTCCTGAGTAGCTGGGAATTCAGGTGTGCAACACCGTGCCCGGCTAATTTTTTATTTTTAGTAGAGACACGGTTTCTCCATGTTGGTCAAGCTGGTCTCGAACTCCCGACCTCAGGTGATCCACCTGCCTTGGCCTCCCAAAGTGCTGGGATTACAGGCGTGAGCCACCATGCCCAGCCAAAATTTCTTTTTTGTTTGTATTTCGTTTAGTTTAATGCAGCTTAGGTTTTCTTCCTGTGACTGGGAATCTTAGGTGGAAAAGCAAAGGTCCTGAATGTAATTAATTCTGAGGATTGGATGTTTATAAAAGCTTCCGCCATTAGTGAATTTGGCAAAATTCTTTCTCCACATTCTTTTCTCAAACGGAGATCATCTTTTCTCTGGATTAAATAATCAAATCTTGGCTGTTAACCTCCTTTTTCTGCTTCGTTCTTTTGGGGCAATCCATGTTAGATTACTGCTTTTTATAGACTGTAATTTTGCATGTCTGATTTTAAAATGGGTTTTTGAAGATTGTTTCTTTCTCAGAATTTACATTTTCCTGAGCCATCCAATCTTTAGAAAGTAGTCATTTTATTTCATAGCATCATAGGGAGTAGCCCCCATTGATTCACTCAGGATCTCCCCCGATCCTGGGACACCCAGGATTATTATCTAGTTGCAGAAACACTTTTGGGCTGAAGTGAGTGGAGAATCCAGGCTTTTGCCAGGAGTAGAGTATGTGCTGTGACCTTGGGCATGTCACATGACTTCATGAACTGTGCTGTCATCTGTAAAGTGAGGTGGTCAGACTGGGATCCTTTCCAGGATTTCAGGCCTGTCCTGTTATCTTGTTTTACTGTTTTACTTCAGTCTGCCAGGATTTCTTTCTCTCTTTTTTTTTTTAGATGAAGTCTTGCTCTGTTACCCAGGCTGGAAGGCAATGGCGCAGTCTTGGCTTACTGCATCCTCCACCTCCCGGGTTCAAGTGATTCTCTTGCCGCCACCACGCCTGGCTAATTTTTAGTAGAGATGGAGTTTCACCATCTTGGCCAGGCTGGTCTCGAACTCCTGACCTCATGATCCACCTGCTTGGCCTCCCAAAGTGCTGGGATTACAAGCGTGAGCCACTGCGCCTGGCCATGCCGGGATTTCTTCTGGAACTCCTGTGGTCCCAGTTGCCAGATTTTAGAGATTGCTGTGGGGAATGCCATCAAATAGAACTTGGACACATTGAACTGAGAAGAGTGTTTGTGATCGATGGTTGATGCCACCAAGCAAACAGGGTTAAGTAACTTGACTCCCTGCATGCTGCTTTTTTTTTTTTTTTTTGAGATGGAGTCTCGCCCTATTGCCAGGCTGGACTGCAGTGGCGTGATCTCGGCTCACCACAACCTCCACTTCCCAGGTTCAAGCGGTTCTCCAGCCTCAGTCTCCTGAGTAGCTGGGATTACAGGTGCACACCATCACGCCCAACTAATTTTTGTGTTTTTAGTAGAGACAGGGTTTCACCGTGTTGGTCAGGCTGATCTCAAACTCCTGACTTCACAATCCGCCCATCTTGGCCTCCCAAAGTGCTGAGATTACAGGCGTGAGCCACTGCGACCAGCCACATGTTGCTTTTAAAAGGCAGTTTATGACATTATGTTTAGAATTAGGGGTGAAGTTAAGGAAACTGGCTCAGGCTGTAGGTATCATCTCTGGATTCAGATTTCCGGGACCACATCAGAAACCAGGTTTTACGTGAACCTTTGATGGTCAGTGTAGTGTGGAGCGTGGGGGACTTTGGGCTTTAGGTTGGGCAGGCCTGGCTGGGGATTCCAGTTCTACTCCTTAGCAGCATTGTTGGGAAGATTAAAGGAAATGCGGGACGGGAAGTGCAAGATGCAGCTCCAGGCACACGGGAGGCCTCCCTGCAGGGCTGTCCCTACTGGGAGTGAGGATTAGAAGAAGGCTCCAAACCATTTGGCACATAGTGGGCATCATCAACCACATGTTGGTACCGATCATTAAATTACAGATGGGCCAGGTGCAGGGGCTCACGCCTGTAATCCCAACACTTTGGGAGGACGAGGAAGGCGGATCACAGGGTCAGGAGTTCAAGACCAGCCTGGCCAACATGGTGAAAACCCGACTCTACTAAAAATACAAAAATTAGCCGGGCATGGTGGCAGGCGCCTGTAAGCCCAGCTACTGGGGAGGCTGAGGCAGGAGAACTGCTAGAACCCAGGAGGCGGAGGTTGCAGTGAGCTGAGATTGCGCCATTGCACTCCAGCCTGGGCAATTAGAGCAAAACTCCGTTTCAAAAAAAATAAAGAAAAATACAAAAAATTATCTGGATGTGGTGGTGCACACCTGTAATCTCAGCTACTAGGGAGGCTGAGGCAGGAGAATCACTTGAACCCAGGAGGCATAGGTTGCAGTGAGCTGAGATCGTGTCACTGCACTCCAGCCTGGTGACAGAGCAAGACTCTGTATCAAAAAAAAAAAAAAAAATTACAGATGTGCTCATGAAATATAAAAGTACAGAAAGTGCCATTTCACTTCTCAGAGGTGTATATGCAACCTGTTCACTTCTCTGTGTATATGTGGGTGGCTATATAACTTAACATTTTTCTTTTTTTTTTTTCTTGGAGACAGGGTCTTGCTCTGTCATTCAGGCTGGAGGAGTACATGGCTCGACCTCCTGGGCTCAAGTGATCCTTCTACCTCAGCCCCCTGAGTAGCTGGGACTATTGGCTCACACCACCATGCCTGGCTAATTTTTTTTTAGAAATAGGGTTCTACTGTGCTGCCCAGGATAGCGTTTTCCTTTTCTTTAAAGAAAAATGCTATCCTAGGCCAGGCTCAGTGACTCACACCTGTAATCCCAGCACTCTGGGAGGCCAAGGTGGGCGGATCACCTGAAGTCAGGAGTTCGAGACCAACCTAGCCAACATGGTGAAACCCTGTCTCTACTAAAAATACAAAAATTAGCCAGGCGTGGTGGCAGGCGCCTGTAATCCCAACTACTTGGGAGGCTGAGGCAGGAGAATCACTTGAACCTGGGAGGCAGAGGTTGCAGTGAGCTGAGATTGCGCCACTGTACTCCAGTCTGGGCAACAAAGAGCGAAACTCCATCTCAAGAAAAAGAAAAGAAAAGAAAAATGCTATCCTACAACTCTGTTTTTACTGACCCATTTTGAGCCTTCGCACTAGCTCAGCCCAGGATGTGAGTTGGCTCCACCCTTCCATCTGGAAGATGCAGAGGACTCACGAGGACCCAGGCCGTGAGGTCTGTGTGCCAGGAGGCGGGGCCGAGACCATGAGCACGCGCGGTGGGCAGGGATACCCGGGGCTATGAGTTTCATTTGTAACCCTGGAAGGTTTTCTTTCCTTCTGCAGATGGTGGAAGAGAGTGAAGAGCGGCTCACGGAAGAGCAGATTGAAGCTCTTCTCCACACTGTCACTAGCATTCTGCCTGCGGGGCCAGAGGCTGAGCAGAAGAAGAATACCAACAGTGACGGGGCAATGGATGAAGAGGACCCAGCATAGAAGAGCACAGCTGGCCCCCGGCGTTTCATGAAGTTAGAAGGCCTGGCAGCTGTTTCCTGGACTTTCAGAGGATTGTTTATTTGATTTTACCCTCTATCCCAGCAGGCCTGGCTTTCATGATTAATTGGATCCATCACAAAAATAAGCTGAAAAGAAATATTTGTGCCTTGGGGGATAAGAAATGTGGTGAAGACAGGGCTGAGGCTGTCAGGGCAGAGAGCTGAAGGTGGGGACAGTGACCACGGACCCCTCTGTGCTAGAAAGATTTCCTCCAAGGCCTTCGACCTGGTTGTTGGGAGGTCTCTGCACTCAGCGGGGGAAAATGCTTGTGTCGCCTTTGATGGGCCATGTCCTAATTAGTTTCATCTGCTTTCCTGGGAACTTACTAAGCGGGGGGCTCAGAGTGCTGTTGGGAATCTGGTTAGAGCCCCAGAGAGTTGCTCTAAGTGAAAAATGAGCCACTGACCTTGGCTCACTTTAGAGGAATTTCCTCGAGAACAACAGAAATAAGGAAAGAACCAGCCTGCCAGTCATTGAGCAGCTCTAGAGGCCCTTTTCTCTGCTGGCGGGGGCTTGCTTTACTGGCTATCTATTTAGACTAAATTTTAGGAACCAGATCACTGCAGTTGAAAACAGGCGCCCCAGGCTCAGTGACAGTGGCAGCAGAAACAGTGTTGGCTGCCTTTCCAACCACCCCCACTTCCTGCCCTGAGACAGCAGCCCAGGGCAGGTGCTTTATGTTGAAGCCAGGTGATTCTCATTTGGACAACAGGCAAATTGTTTACTCCTTTAAAAAGGACACAACCATGTAGCTCTTTCCACAGACAGAATATGTAAGAACTGGAGGTTGATTAATAATTAACATTTACTGGCTGTTGTAAGATTGCATCTGTTTTTGAATTTAAAATATTAAGATGATTACCATGTGAAGACCTTTTTAATATTCAGGCTTTGGAAAGTGTAGTTGCTCTAGGCATTTGGTTGGTTGCCTCAGGTCCTGCAAATATTGCTGAAAATTGGATTCCCCACATTCATTCTCTGCTGTTTTAGGGAAGAAAATGGTCATAGACATTAGCTTTTCTAAATTGGTACTCCTTGTCTTGTAAGATTACATATTTTCAGTGCTAATTGGATTTACTTATCTTTCAGCCGTCCTCCCCACTCCCCAGGCAATGGATTGCAATTCCTTGCATCTTAGTGGTATCATCTGAGCTTCAGCTGAAATCTGTTAATAGGCAACATTGAAAGTACCAGATTGGAACTGGGTTCGGTGGCTCACTCCTGTAATCCCAGCACTTTGAGGAGGTGGTTGCGGGCAGATCACGAGGTCAGGAGTTCGAGACCAGCCTCGTCAACATGGTGAAACCCCATCTCTACTAAAAATACAAAAAAATTAACCAGGCATAGTGGTGTGCACCTGTCTCAGTTACTCAGGAGGCTGAGACAGGAGAATTGTTTGAACCTGGGAGGCGGAGGTTTGCAGTGAGCCGAGATTGTGCCACTGCACTCTAGCCTAGGTAACAGAGTGAGACTCTGTCTCAAAAAAAAAAACAACAACAAAAACTTAACTGAATTTGTGGAGGTAGAGGGTAGAAGAATGGTTACCAGGGGCTAGGAAGGGTAGATGGGGTGGGTAGGGATGGCTAATGGATATAACACAGAAGGAAGAAGATCGAATATTTGATAGCACAACAGGGTAACTACAGTCAGCAATGATTTATTGTACTTTTCTTCTTTTTTTTTTTTTTTTTTTGATACAAGGTCTCATTCTGTCATCCAGGTGTCAGTTTGCTGAGAATGATGGTTTCCAGATTCATCCATGTCCCTACAAGGGACACAAACTCATCATTTTTTATGGCTGCATAATATCCCATGGTGTGTATGTGCCACGTTTTCCTTTTCCAGTCTGTCGTTGATGGGCATTTGGGTTGGTTCCAGGTCTTTGCTATTGTAAACAGTGCCGCAGTGAACATACATGTGCATGTGTCTTTATAATAGAATGATTTATAATTCTTTGGATATATACCCAGTAATGGGATTGCTGGGTCAAATGGAATTTCTATTTCTAGTTCCTTGAGGAATCGCCACACAGTCTTCCACAATGGTTGAACTAATTTACACTCCCACCAACAGTGTAAAAGTGTTCCTGTTTTTCCACATCCTCTCCAGCATCTGTTGTCTCCAGATTTTTAAATGATCGCCATTCTAACTGGCATGAGATGGTATCTCAATGTGGTTTTGATTTGCATTTCTCTAATGACCAGTGATGATGAGCATTTTTTCATGTGTTTGTTGGCCTCATATATGTCTTTTGAAAATTGTCTGTTCACGTCCTTCACCCACTTTTGAATGGGTTTGTTTTTTCTTGTAAATCTGTTTTAGTTCTTTGTAGATTCTGAATATTAGCCCTTTGTCAGATGAGTAGATTGCAGAAGTTTTTTTTACCATTTTGTTGGTTGTCAGTTCACTCTAATGATTGTTTCTTTTGCTGTACAGAAGCTCTGGAGTTTAATTAGATCCCATTTGTCTATTTTGGCTTTTGTTGCCAACGCTTTTGGTGTTTTAGTCATCAAGTCCTTGCCTGTGCCTTTGTCCTGAATGGTTTTGTCTAGGTTTCTTCTAGCGTTTTTATGGTGTTAGGTCTTATGTTTAAGTCTTTAATCCATCTGGAGTTAATTTTAGTGTAAGGTGTCAGGAAGGGGTCCAGTTTCTGCTTTCTGCACACTGCTAGCCAGTTTTCCCAACACCATTTATTAAACAGGGAATCCTTTCCCCATTGCTTGTTTTTGTCAGGTTTGTCAAAGATCAGATGGTTGTAGATGTGTGGCATTGCCTCTGAGACCTCTGTTCTGTTCCTTTGGTCTATATCTCTGTTTTGGTACCAGTACCATGCTGTTTTGATTACTGTAGCCTTGTAAAATAGTTTGAAGTCAGGTAGCGTGATGCTTCTGGCTTTGTTCTTTTTTTTTGTTTTGTTTTTGTTTTTCTTTATTTTATTTTTCCATAAGTTATTGGGGTACAGGTGCTATTTGGTTACATGAGTAAGTTCTTTAGTGGTGATTTGTGAGATTTTGGTGCACCCATCATCCAAGCAGTATATACCATATATGCAGTATTTTGTCCCTTGCCATCCTCCCAGTCTTTCCCCCAAATCCTCAAAGTCCATTGTTTCATTCTTATGCTTTTGTTTTCTCAAAGCTTAGCTCCCACGTGTCAGTGAGAACATACAATACTTGATTTTCCATTCCTGAGTCACTTCACATAGAATAATAGTCTCCTATCTCATCCAGGTCGCTGCAGATGCCATAAATTCATTCCTTTTTATGGCTATATAGTATCCCATTGTGATACATGACAGTTTCTTTATCCGTTAGTTGATTGATAGGCATTTGGGTTGGTTGGTTCCATGATTTGGCAATTGTGAATTGTGCTGCTATACAATGTGTGTGCAAGTAATCTTTTTCATATAATGACTTCTTTTCCTCTGAGTAGATATGCAGTAGTGGGATTGCTGGATCAAATGCTAGTTTTTGTTTAAGGAATCTCTGCACTGTTTTCCATAGTGGCTGTACTAGTTTACATTCCCACCAGCAGTATAGAAGTGTTCCATGTTCACGCATCTACGCCAACATCTACTGTTGCTTGATTTTTTGATTATGGCCGTTCTTGCAGGAGTAAGATGTGATCACATTGTGGTTTTGATTTGCATTTTCTTGATCATCAGTGATGTTGAGCATTGTTTCATGTTTGTTGGCCATTAGTGTACCTTCTTCTGAGAATTGTTTATTCATGTCCTTGGCCCACTTTCTGATGGGATTGTTTCTTTCTTACTGATTTGTTTGAGTTTGTTGTCCATTCTGGATATTAGATCTTTGTCAGATGTATAGATTGTGAAGATTTTCTCTCATTCTGTGGGTTGTCCGTTTACTCTGCTGACTCTTCCTTTTGCTGTGCAAAAGCTCTTTAGTTTAATTAGGTCCCAGTCATTTATCTTTGTTTTTATGACATTTGCTTTTGGGTTCTTGCCTAAGCCAATGTCTACATTGAGATATCTTAAAATTATTACTAGTATACAATCAATAAAAATAATAAATATGTTATAAAATGTCAATAAATTATTATTTAACACAAAGTATAATGTTACTTAAAATATATCCTTTAATGAGATGGCTACTTTTGCTCCCAGTGTATCCATTAATGTATATTAAATATTGACAGAATAAATAGAGTTTCAGCAACAATTTTTTGTTACCTTATAAATGGGATCATGCAGTATTTATTCTTCTGTGCTGGCTTATTTTACTATGTTCTCAAGGTTCATCCATGTCATCGCAAAATGACAGAATTTCCTCCTTTTTAAAGACTGACTAATCATATAATTGTATGTAGGTACGACATCATACCTATTAATTCACCTGTCAATGAACATTTGGTCGTGTCACTAAATTGGCTGTTGTGAATAGTGCTGCAATGACAGGTGAGTCCAGATGTCTTTGTGAATACTTATTTAAATTTTTGTGGATATACACCCAGCAGTGGTACCATGAGATCATACAGTTTTCTATTTTTAATTTTTTGAGGAATTTCCATACTGTTTTTCTTAGAGTATGCATTATCTTACATTCCCAACAGTGGTGGTGCACAAAGTTTCCCTTTTCTTCACTGCCTTGCCCACACTTTTTATCTTTTGTTTTTTGACAACAGTCATACTAAGTGATGCAAGGCGATATCTCGTTATAGTTTTGTTTGCATTTTCTTGGTTATGAGCGATGTTGAACATTTTTTTCATACACCTGTTCGCCATTTTTATGTCTTTGAAATCTCTATTGAAGTCCATGTTTGATTGGGTTACTTGTTTTTTCTTTATTTTGAGATGGTAGGAGTTCCACATCAGGTCTACGGAGGCTTGCGCATATTTTCTCCCACTTTGTAGGTCTCTTTTTATTCTGTTGATTATTTCCTTTGTACGCAGAAATGTTTCAGTTTGAAGTAATTTCATTTGTCCATTTTTACTTCTGTTACCTGTGCTTGTTTCCATCATGGCAGGAAATCTCTCAGCTGATTCTCCCTTTCCATGTCATCCCCCAGTTATGCAGCTGAGTTCACCAGCACTGAAGGTTTCTGGCCACACCCGATAGTCTAATAAGGTGATAAAAGGTGAGGTCTTTGGG
Organism: Ateles fusciceps; assembly: GCA_036589455.1. Classification (NCBI taxonomy): domain Eukaryota; kingdom Metazoa; phylum Chordata; class Mammalia; order Primates; family Atelidae; genus Ateles; species Ateles fusciceps. The sequence continues at coordinate 692,431 of JAZHEH010002106.1, read as the reverse complement.
TCCCATGGTAACAGCTTGACCCTTCTTCTAACGGCAGTTAGATGCAATTCATTAGAGGGTGGAATGAGACAGCCAGGTGCTAGGGGTTCCCGGAGAATCTCCAACCAGCCTGTCCTCTGAACTGGAGCCTCCGAAGTCACCCCATTTACAGCAGGGAGGACTCTGGCTTTGCTCTTTTTGCTTAGGATTGACCTGGCTATGCGGGCTCTCTTTTGGTTCCATGTGAGTTTAAGGTGGTTTTTTCCAGTTCTGTGAAGAGGGTCATAGGTAGCTTGATGGTGATAGCGTTGAATCTATAAATTACTTTGAGCAGTATAGCCGTTTTCACGATGTTGATTCTTCTAACCATGAGCATGGAATGTTTCTCCATCTGTTTGTGTCCTCTCTTATTTCGTTGAGCAGTGGTTTGTAGTTCTCCTTGATGAGGTCCTTTACATCCTTTGTTAGTTGTATTCGTAGGTATTTTATTCTCTTTGTAGCAATTGTGAATGGCAGTTTGTTCTTGATCTGGCTTTCTTTTTTTTTTTTCCACTATCTCCAGTAATGGCTATAAGCAATATCTGGCTCTCTTTAAGTCTGTTATTGGTATATAGGAATGCTTGTGATTTTTGCACATTGATTTTGTATCCTGAGATTTTGCTGAACGCTTATCAGTTTCAGGAGATTTTGGGCTGAGACGATGGGGTCTTCTAAATATACAATCATGTCGTCTGCAAATAGAGACAATTTGACTTCCTCCTTTCCTAATTGAATACCATTTCTTTTTCTTGCCTGATTGCTCTGGCTAGAACTTCCAATACTATATTGAATAGGAGTGGTGAGAGAGGGCATCCTTGTCTAGTGCCAGATTTCAAAGGGAATGCTTCCAGTCTTTGCCCATTCAGTATGATATTGGCTGTTGGTTTGTCATAAATAGCTTTTATTATTTTGAGATATGTTCCATTGATACCTAGTTTATTGAGAGTTTTTAGCATAAAGCGCTGTTGAATTTTGTCAAAGGCCTTCTCTGCATCTATTGAGATAATCATGTGGTTTTTGTCTTTGGTTCTGTTTATGTGGTGAATTACGTTTATAGACTTGCGTATGTTGAACCAGCCTTGCATCCCTGGAATGAAGCCTACTTGATTGTGATGGATAAGCTTTTTGATGTGCTGTTGCAATCGGTTTGCCAGTATTTTATTGAAGATTTTTGCATCTATGTTCATCATGGATGTTGGCCTGAAGTTTTCTTTTCTTGCTGAGTCTCTGCCGGGTTTCGGTATCAGGATGATGTTGGTCTCATAAAATGATTTGGGAAGGATTCCCTCTTTTTGGATTGTTTGGAATAGTTTCAGAAGGAATGGTACCAGCTCCTCTTTGTATGTCTGGTAGAATTCGGCCGTGAACCCATCTGGACCTGGGCTTTTTTTGTTTGGTAGGTAAATAATTGCTGCCTCAACTTCAGCCCTTGTTATTGGTCTATTCAGGGTTTCAACTTCTTCCTGGTTTAGGCTTGGGAGGATGCAAGTGTCCAGGAATTTGTCCATTTCTTCCAGGTTTACTGGTTTATGTGCATAGAGTAGTTTGTAGTAATCTCTGATGGTAGTTTGTATTTCTGTGGAATCTGTGGTGATATCCCCTTTATCGTTTTTTAGTGCATCTATTTGATTCTTCTCTTTCTTCTTTTTTATTAATCTGGCTAGTGGTCTGTCTATTTTGTTGATCTTTTCAAAAAACCAGCTCCTGGATTTACTGATTTTTTGAAGGGTTTTTTGTGTCTCTGTCTCCTTCAGTTCTGCTCTGATCTCAGTTATTTCTTATCTTCTAGCTTTTGAGTTTTCTTGATCTTGCTCCTCTAGCTCTTTCAATTTTGACGATAGGGTATCGATTTTAGATCTTTTCTTGCTTCTCATGTGGGCATTTATTGCTATAAATTTACCTCTAGACACTGCTTTAAATGTGTCCCAGAGATTCTGGTACGTTGTGTCTTCGTTCTCATTGGTTTCAAGGGTATCTTCATTTCTGCCTTCATTTCATTGTTTATCCAGTCAACATTCAAAATACAAAATTAGCCGGACGTGGTGGTTCATGCCTGTAATCCCAGCTACTTGGGAGGCTGAGGGAGGAGAATTGCTTGAACCCAGGAGGCAGAGGTTGCGTTGAGCTGAGTCGTGCCATTACACTCCTGCCTGGGCAACAAGAGCGAAACTCCATCTCAAAGAAAAAGAAAATGGGAGAATTTTCCCATAGGTGTTTTATTTATTTATTTTATGTATTTATTTTTTTGAGACTGAGTCTCTGTTGCCAAGGCTGGAGTGCAGTGGTGCAATCTCTGCTCACTGCAACCTCTGCCTCCCAAGTTCAAGCGATTCTCCTGCCTCAGCGTTCTTAATAGCTGGGATTACAGTCACGCACCACCACAACCTGGCTAATTTTTGTATTTTTAGTAGAGATGGGGTTTCACCATGTTGGTCAGGCTGTTTTCTAACTCCTGACCTTGTGATCCGCCCACGTCAGCCTCCCGAAGTGCTGGGATTACAGGCATGAGACATCACGCCTGGCCAAAATGTAGTTTTATTCAGCATCTTTCTCATCTGTAGCTCTCTCACACTGACTGCTCTGTCTCCGCTGCTTGGGCTGGCCACTCCCATGCACAGCTGCACAACCAGCCTATAAGGCCAGCTCTAGGGTTAGCAGCTTAACTTTTTCTTCTGGGCACAAGCTGAGCTGTGTCCTGGCTCCCCTCTGTCTGTCTACCAGACAGTTATTCTCCCTTACAGAGGTCAGTAGCTTCAGTCCCTCTCAGGGCACCAGTGTATGCACAAGAGCCATGTTCAGGAGCACCTGCACAATGTCGGCAGGGCAGTTATACCTGTTACAGAGTAGCAGCCTGGAGCCAAGTATGAGCTTACACAAACAGGCCATATAACAAGTGAAGGCGTGTGGCTGTGCACCAGTCCTGCTGAGCCATGTGTGCCTGAATGTCTCTGCCTTGGCCTGTTCCTTGACCAGCGCACATCTATGTACCTTACACAAGTTCAAGAGATCCTCTTGCCTCAGCCTCCCAAGTAGCTGGGACTACAGGTGTGCCCCACCACACCTGGCTAATTTTCGTATTTTTAGTAGAAACAAGGTTTCACCATGTTAGCCAGGCTGGTCTCGAACTCCTGACTTTGAGTAATCCACCTGCCTTGGCCTCCCAAAGTGCTGGGATTTCAGGTGTGAGCCATCACACCTGGCCCAATAGGCATTTTGAAGATCTTCCAGACTGTCCCTCCCGGCAAATACTCAGAATTCTAGGGCCTCAAGGGGAGAACTGTTTAAAGGGGTGGGCCCAGGGTCTCTGTGGGGCCTTCGGGCTTGCTGCTCACACTGCCTCAGGTTTCTGATGCCTACATTCCAGTGCAGTACTCCTCAGCCACTCCAGCTGGGTCTTGAGAGAACAGGCCATGAACCTACATGGCATCCACACGACGCTAATAAGGCAGAGTAGGAATGGGGCTTGGCTTCCATTCACCCTCACTAGAGCATTCTTTCAGGCATTTTCACTGATCATAAAACCTACTCTGATCTAAAAATAAAACAATTGAACCCAGGGAGATAGACAGTAGAAGAGTGGCTACCAGAGGCTGGGAAAGTTAGTGGGGGGTGGAGTGGGGTGGGGAGGTTAACGGGTACTAAAAAAAAAAAAATAGAATGAATGGGCTAGGCACGGTGGCTCACGCCTGTAATCCTAGCACTTTGGGAGGCCGAGGCAGGTGGATTACTTGAGCTCAGGAATTCGAGACCAGCCTGGGAACAGGGTGAAACTCCATCTCTACTAAAATACAAGAAAAAAATTAGCCCAGTTTGGCAGCGTGCACCTGTAGTCCCAGCTACTTGGGAGGCTGAGGCAGGAGAATTGCTTGAATCGGAAGGCAGAGGTTGCAGTGAGCCAATATTGTGCCACTGCACTCCAGCCTGGGTGACAAAACTCCTAAATTCCATCTCAAAAATAAAAATAAAAAATCAGCTGGGCACGGTGGCTCACACCTGTAATCCCAGCACTTCCGTCTCCAATATATATAGAGAGAGAGAAAGAGAGAGAGAATGAATGAATGAATAGGACCTAGTATATGATAGCACAACAGGTTGACTATAGTCAATGATAATTTAATTGAACTTTTTGTTTTTTGAGACAGTCTTGCTCAATCGCTCAGGTTAGAGTGCAGTGGCATGATCTCGGCTCACTGCATCCTCCACCTCCCAGGTTCAAGCTCTTCTGCCTCAGCCTCCCAAGTAGCTGGGTTTACAGGCGTGCACCACCATGCTCAGCTAATTCTTGCATTTTTAGTAGAGGCAGGGTTTGACCATATTGGCCCGGCTGGTCTCTAACTCCTGACCTTAAGTGATCCGCCCACCTCAGCCTCCCAAATTGCTAGGGTTACAGGTGTGAGCCACTGCACCTGGCACTTTGTTTTTTTTTTTTTTTTGAGGTGGAGTCTTTCTTTGTTGCCCAGGCTGGAGTGCAGTGGCATGATCTCGGCTCACAGCAACCTCTGCCTCCTGGGTTCAAGCTCTTCTTCCTCAGCCTCCCGAGTATCAGGGATTACAGATGCCCGCCACCACGCCTGGCTAATGTTTTTGTATTTTTAGTAGAGATGGGGTTTCACCATAGTGATCAGGCTTTTCTTGAACTCCTGACCTCAGGTGATCTGCCTGCCTTGGCCTCCCAAAGTTCTGGGATTACAGACATGAGCCACCACGCTTGTCCCAATTATACTATCAAAAATAACTAAAAAAGGCCGGATACGTGGCTCACGCCTGTAAATCCAGCACTTTGGGAGGCCAAGGTGGGCAGATCATCTGAGGCCAGGAGTTTGAGACCAGCCTTGCCAGTATGGTAAAAATCCGTCTCTACTAAACATACAAAAATTATCCAGGTGTGGTGGCGTGCGCCTGTAATCCCAGCTACTTGGAAGACTGAGGCACAAGAATCACTTGAACCCGGGAGGCAGAGGTTGCCGTGAGTTGAGATTGTGCCACTGCACTCCAGCCTGTGTGACAGAGCGAGACTCTGTCTCAAAATAATTAAAAATTAATAAATAAGAATAACTACAAGAGTATAATTAGATTGGTTTTTGTTTGTGTTTTTGAGACAAGAGTCTCAAAATTAGCCCCAGCATGGTGGCACATGCTTATAGTACCAGCTACTCTGGAGGCTGAGCCACGAGAATTGCTTGAACCGGGTAAGCCAAGGTCGCAGTGAGCCGAGATTATGCCATTGCACTCCAGCCTGAGGGACAGAGCAAGACTGCATCTCAAAAATAACAAAATTGCAAGAACTAGCCTTAGGAAATCTAAGTATCAAACCAAGGAAAAAATGCTGAGTAATTGATAATACAGCCTTTTTGTCACTGGCCAGACCAAGTGGCCCATGACCCAAGATAACCACTGCAATCAGATATGCTGACCTGCGTGCCTTACCTGTCATGTGCTACCAGCTCAGCCTGCATACCTTACCCCTGATATCAATTCCCATACTTTGCCTAATTAAAAAAATAAAATAAAATAGAAAACTCCTACTGGAGCACAAGCCCTGAAACAAAAGCCTTGTCTGGGGCCAGGCGCAGTGGCTCACGCCTGTAATCCCAACACTTTGGGAGGCCGAGGTGGGTGGATCACCTGAGGTTAGGAGTTTGAGACCAGCCTAGCCAACATGGTGAAACCCCATCTCTACTAAAAATACAAAACTAGCCAGGTGTGGTCCTGTACACGCCTGTGGTCCCAGCTACTCTGGAGGCTAAGGCAGGAGAATCTCTTGAATCTGGGAGGCAGAGGTTGCACCACTGCCCTCCAGCCTGGGCAACAGAGCGGGACTCTGTCTCAGAAAAAAAAAAAAAAAGTTACTTGTCATGTACAAGGATTCCTCAAGATTGTCAGTTGTTTTCTCAGCAGAAACTATAGAGTCCAGAAGGGAATGGGGTGGTATATTTAGCATGCTAGGAAAAAAACCCTGTCAACTGAGAATTCTATACATGTAAAAGTGTCCTTTGGTTACTATTAAAAACAAACTAAGATCCCAGAAATAAGAAGTGTTGGAGAAGATATGGAGAAATTGGAACCCTTGTGCACTGTTGCTGGCAATTTAAAATGGTGCAGCTACTATGGAAAACAGTGTGACAATTCCTCAAAAAATTAAAAATAAAATTATTATATGATGTAGCAATCCCATATCTTTGTATATAACTGGCCCTCTGTATCCATGGATTCATGGGTTCTTTTTTTTTTTTTTTTTTTGAGATGGAATCTCGCTCTGTTGCCCAGGCTGGAGTGCAGTAGTGTGATCTCAGCTCACTGCAACCTCTGCCTCCTGGGTCAAGAAATTCTTGGGGCTCAACCTCCCGAGTAGTTGTGATTACAGAAATGTACCACCACAACTGGCTAATTTTTGTATTTTTAGTAGAGACAGGGTTTCACCATGTTGGCCAGGCTGTCTCGACACTCAGCCTCAGGGGATATGCCTGACTCAGCTTCCCAAAGTGCTGGGATTACAGGTGTGGGCCACCGCGCCCAGCCTGTATCCATGGGTTCTGCATGTTGCTTCAACCAACAGCACAGGGAAATTGTAGTTAGGCCTGTGATGATTGTGTCTGTTCTGAACATATCCACACTTTTTTTTTTTCTATTATTACTCCCTAAACAATACAACTATTATAACAACTATTTACACAGCATTTAAATTGCATTGGGTATTATAAGTAATCTAGAGATGATTTAAAGTATACAAGAGGATGTGCATAGATGATGTGTAAATACCACATCATTTTAAATAAAGGACATGAGCATCTGTGGATTATGGTATCCTCAGTGTGTGCTAAAACCAATCTGTGGATACTGAGGGATGACTGTATACACAAAACAATTGAAAGCAGGGTCTTGAAAAGATGTATACACCCATGTTCGCATCATGGTAGCAAAAACATGAAACAGCTGGGCACAGTGGCTCACACCTGTCATCCCAGCACTTTGGGGAGGCTGAGGCGGGTGGATCACTTCAGGTCGGGAGTTTGAGACCAGCCTGGCCAACATGGTGAAACCGCATCTCTACTAAAACAACAACAACAACAACAAAAATTAGCCCAGCATCTTGGTGCACACCTGTAATCACAGCTACTAAGAAAGCTGAGGCAGGAGAATCACTTGAACCCAGGAGGTGGAGGTTGCAGTGAGTGGAGACTGCACCACTGCACTCAAGCCTGGGCAACAGAGTGAGACTCTGTCTCCAAAAACAACCACACACACAAAATATGGAAACAATCAGTGTTCATTGATGAATAAATGGATAAGCTAAATGTGGCATATACATACAATGGAATATTATTCAGCCTTAAAAAGCAAAAAAATTTTCAGACACTACAATATGGATGACCCTTAGGGATATTATGCTAGATGAAATAAGCCAGTTACAAAAAATACTGTATGATTCCACTTAGACAAGGGACTTAGCATGGTCAAAATCGTAGCGACAGAAACTAAAATGGTGGTTTCCAGGGGATGGGTGAGAGTTATTGTTTAATAGGTATATATTTTTTTGTTTTACAAGATGAAAGGAGTTATGGAAATGGATGGTAGTGATGGTTTACAACATTTTGAATATATTAATATCACTGGACTGTACACTTAAAGTGGTTAAGGCTGGACGCAGTGGCTCACGCCTGTGATCCCAGCACTTTGGGAGGCCAAGGTAGGAGGATCACCTGAGGCCAGGAGTTCAGACCAGCCTGGGAAACATGGTCAGACTTCATCTCTACAAATATGAAAGCATTAGCTTGTTATGGTGGCATGCGCCTGTAGTCTTAGCTACTTGGGAGGCTGAGGCAGGAGAACCACTTGGGCCAGGACATCAAGACTGCAGCGAGCTGTGTTCGCACCTCTGCACTGTAGCCTGGGCAACAGAGAGAGACCCTGTCTCCAAAATTAAAAAAAAAAAAAAAATTAGGCCAGGCGCTGTGGCTCACGCCTGTAATCCCAGCACTTTGGGAGGCCGAGGCGGGCGGATCACAAGGTCAGGAGATCGAGACCATCCTGGCCAACATGGTGAAACCCCGTCTCTACTAAAAATACAAAAATTAGCTGGGCGTGGTGGTGTGCGCCTGTAATCCCAGCTACTCAGGAGGCTGAGGCAGGAGAATTGCTTGAACCCAGGAGGCGGAGGTTGCAGTGAGCCGACATCGCGCCACTGCACTCCAGTCTGGTGCCTGGCGACAGAGCGACACTCTGTCTCAAAAAAAAAAAAAAAAATTAAATACAAATGTGAGGGATGTGAAATACAAAGATAATTTAGAATATTTCTGCTTTTTTTTTTTTTTTTTTTTGAGACAGGATCTCAGTCTGTTGCCCAGGCTGGGTGCAGTGGTGTTATCTTGGCTCACTGCAACCTCCACCTCCCAGGTTCAAGCAGTTCTTGTGCTTCAGCCTCCGAGTAGCTGAGACTACAGGTGTGCACCAGCATGCCCAGCTAAGTTTTGTATTTTTGGTAGCGATGGGTTTTGCATGTTGGCCAGGCTGGCCTTGAACTCCAGGCCTCAAGGGATCCTCCCACCTCAGCCTTTTAAAGTGCTGGGATTACAGGTGTGAGCCACTGCCCCTGGCCATCTGCAAAACAGATATGTTGAAATCCTCACCCTCAGTGTCTCAGATATGACCTTATTTGGAGACTGGGATTTTTACACTGATAATCGAGTTGAAATGAGGTCACTGGGGTGAGCCCTAGGCCAATACGACTGTTGTCCTTATGAAAAGGGGAAATTTGGACGCAGAGACACATGTAGAGAGATGATGTGAAGAGACACATGAGACAGTCATCTACAGAGCAAGGAGAGGGGCCTGCAACACAGCTCTCAGAAGGAGCAGACATGGCTCCCACCTGTGAGCCCAGCACTTGGGAAGGCCGAGGCGGGCGGGTGACTTGAGCTCAGGAGTTTGAGACCAGCCTGGGCAACATGGCAAAACCCTATCTCTATTTTTAAAATTCCAAAACTTAGCTGGGCATGGTGGTGTGCACCTGTAGTCCCAGCTATTCAGGAGGCTGAGGTGGGAGGATTGCTTGAGCCAGGAGGTGGACATTCCAGTGAGCCAAGATTGCACCACTACACTCCAGCCTGGGTGACAGAGTGAGACCCTGTCTCAAAAAAAAGAAATCCCTGTCAATACCTGTAAATTGATGAATGTAATTAATTTTTTACTTCTGGCTTTTGGACCGTGAGACAATACATTTTTTATGTTTAGGAAAAGAAAAAAATAAGCATTTAACTCGAACATTCTAGGTCACTCACCATTTGGCTTCCAATAGCGTTTCCAACTTTAAGTCTCTTTGATGGCTGGGGGCAGTGGCTCATCCTTGTAATCCCAGTGCTTTTGGTAGCTAAGGCCAGAAAATCACCTGAGGCCCAGAGTTTGACTCTGTTACCAAAAAGAAAAGAAAAAAATATTTTTAAACTGTCTGGCATGGTGACACACATCTGTGGTCCCAGCTGCTCAGGAGGCTCGGGTGGGAAAATTGTTTGAGCCCGGGTGGTCCAGGCTGCAGTGAGCCATGACTCTACTGCTGGAACCTACCCTGGGTGACAGAGTTAGACCCTGTCTTAAAAAAATACATCATCCTGCAGCACCCTCTGTTCCAGCGGACACGTTCACGCACACATTTTCATCAATTTTTACTGAGTGTCTGTGATGCAAGGTTTAAGACTAGGCAGTGGAGATATGATATGACTCAGACAATCAGGGCCCCTGCCTTCTGGGGGAGATGCTGAATGACCCAGACCACAACTCACCATTGAGTTACGACTAAGGAGAGTGCGCTAAGAACCTGACCTTTTCTGGGAGACACAGGCAAGTTTCTCTGAGCAGGTAATGTTTGGACCTGAAGGTTAAGTAGAAGTTAACCAGCGGAGGAAAGAACATTCCTTGAAGACATTTTTTGTGTTTTCCTTTCTCTGCACTTTTGTGTATACAGTGCCATCTGCTTGTACAACATGCCTGTTTCAAGTATCCAAACCCTAACTCGAGATCTGGCTCCTGGCCGGGCATGGTGGCTTACACCTGTAATCCCAGCACTTTGGGAGGCCGAGGCAGGCAGATGACTAAAGGTCAGGAGTTCGAGGCCAGCCTGGGCAACATGGCAAAACCCTGTCTCTACTAAAAATGGAAAAATTAGCTGGATGTGGTAGCGGGCGCCTCTAATCCCAGCTACTCAAGAGGCTGAGGCACGAAAATTGCTTGAACCTGCGAGGCAGAGTTTGCAGTGAGCCGAGATAACGCCACTGCACCCCTGCCTGAATGACAGATCGAGGCACCATCTCAAAAAAAAAAAAAAAAAAAAAGGTTTGGGCCAGGCTCGGTGGCTCACGTCTGTAATCCCAGCACTTTGGGAGGCTGAAGTGGGCAGATCACCTGAGGTCAGGAGTTCAGGACCAGCCTGACCAACATGGAGAAACCTCATCTCTACTAAGAATACAAACTTATCCGGGCATGGTGGCATATGCCTGTAATCCCAGCTACTTGGGAGGCTGAGGCAGGAGAATCGCTTGAACCCGGGAGGCGGAGGTTGCAGTGAGCCGAGATGGCACCATTGCACTCCAGCCTGGGCAACAAGAGCAAAAACTCTCAACAAGAAAAAATAAAAATGGTTTGACTCCTCTCCTGCCTTCTCTGGAAAGCCATTCCTGATCATCTTCCAAAGTATTCTATCCTTGCAATACGTTGGAGGAATTTGTTAGTTATTCGTTATAAGCTATACTTGGCCTTGTGATGTTTTTTGTCATCTTGCCTTGCCCTGTTATATAAAACCAGGAGTCCCTCTTGATTCCAGTTCCATCCAATCCATTTACTTCAGTTTTATGTCCATGAAGGACTTCCTGGGAAAGAAATGATTAGAGAATTTGGTTTTGAAATAATTTTTTAATTGTATGATAAGACACAGATACAAATAAAAACCCCACACAAAGCATGTGAACTGGCCGGTGCGGTGGCTCACACCTATAATCCTAGCACTTTGGGAGGCTGAGGTGGGCAGATCACCTGAAGTTAGGAGTTCGAGACCAGCCTGGCCAACATGGCAAAACCATGTCTCTACTAAAAATACAAGGCCAGGCACAGTGGCTCATGCGTGTAATCCCAGCACTTTGGGAGGCCGAGTTGGGCGGATCACAAGGTCGAGATCGAGACCATTCTTGCCCACATGGTGAAACCCCATCTCTATTAAAAATACAAAAATTAGCTGGGCATGGTGTGCCTGTAGTTCCAGCTACTTGGGAGGCTGAGGCAGGAGAATTGCTTGAACCTGGGAGGCAGGGGTTGCAGTGAGCCGAGATCGTGCCACTCCAGCCTGGTGCCTGGCGACAGAGCAAGACTCTGTCTCAAAAAAAAAACAAAAAACAAAAATTAGCTGGATGTGGTGGCAGGGGCCTGTAATCCCAGCTACCTGGGAGGCTGAGGCAGGAGAATCGCTTGAACTTGAGAGGTGAAAGTTGCAGTGAGCCGAGATAGCGCCACTGCACTCCAGCCTGGGCAACAGAGCAAGACCCCATCTAAAACCGAAGAAACAAAACACAAAAAAACCCATGAACTATAAGGAGAGAATTATTATTACTATTACAGGTAGTAGTATTTTTTGGAGACAAGACCTCACTCTGTCGCCTCCAGCTGGAGTGCGGTGGCACAATCATAGCTCATTTGCATCCTTGAACTCCTGGGCTCCTGTGTCAGTGTTAGGATTCTAGGCATGAGCTCCTGCACCCGGACTAAGGAGAGAATTATAAATAAAATTTGTTAATTATAATACATAGCTTTATGAATTACAAGGAGAGCTTACAATTGTAACTGCCACTCAAGGTCAAGAAGTAGACTGGCCATGGTGGCTTATACCTAGAATCCCAGCACTTTGGGAGGCTGAGGTGGGAGGATCGCTTGAGGCCAGGAGTTCAAAACCAGCCTGAGCAACATAGCTAGATACTGCCTCTACAAAAAAAAAAAAAAAGAAAGAAAGAAAAATTCCAACAATTAGCTGAGTATGGTGGCATGTAGCTGTAGTTCCAGCTACTTGAGAGGCTGAGGTGGGTCACTTGAGCCCACGAATTTGGGGCTGCAGTGAGCTATGATGGTGCCACTGCATTCCAGCCCAGGCAACAGAGCATGACTGTATCTCCGAAAAAGAAAAAAATCATAAAACAGAACTCTTTTCCAGCCACTGCAGAAACTTCCCTTTTGTCCTGTCTCAAATACAATGACCTTCCTCCTGCTTAAAGTACCCACAATCCTGACTTCACAGAAACCACTTCTTTGGGTTTCTTCATAGTTTTATTACTAACCCTTACCATGATAGTTTTCTCTTGCACTTTTGTTGACTTTAACATGTCTTTTAAGACTCTTCACGCCTGTAATCCCAGCACTTTGGGAGGCCGAGGTGGGTGGATCACGAGGTCAGGAGATCGAGACCATCCTGGATAATATGGTGAAATCCTGTCTCTACTAAAAATACAAAAATTAGCTGGGTGTGGTGGCGCGCACCTGTAGTCCCAGCTACTCGGGAGGCTGAGGTGGGAGAATTGCATGAACCCGGGAGGTGGGGGTTGCTGTGAACTGAGATCACGCCACTGCACTCCAGCCTGGGTGACAGAGTGAGACTCCATCTCAAAAAAAAAAAAAAAAAAAAGGCTCTGGCTGGGCCATGGCTCACACCTGTAATCCCAGCACTTTGGGAGGCTGAGGCAGGCAGATCACTTGAGGTCGATTTAAGACCAGCCAGGCAAACATGGTGAAACCCTGTCTCTACAAAAATTAGCTGGTCAGGTACCTGTAATACCAGCTATTCAGGAGGCTGAGGCAGGAGAATCTCTTGAACCTGGGAGGTGGAGGTTGCAGTGAGCCAAGATCATGCCATTGCCCTCCAGCCTGGGCGACAGAGCAAGACTCCATCTGAAAAAAAAAAAGACTCTTTATCTAGAAGATCACCCTCAATTCCTTTCTTTTTACTTTATTTTATTTTATTTATTTATTTTTTTGAGACAGAGTCTCGCTCTGTTGCCCAGGCTGGAGTACAGTGGTGCGATCTTGGCTCACTGCAATCTCCGCCTCCCGGGTTCAAGTGATTGCCCTGCCTCAGCCTCCCGTGTAGCTGGGACTACAGGCACACACCACCACGACCGGCTGATTTTTTGTGTTTAGTAGAGACGGGGTTTCACCATGTTGGCCGGGATGGTCTCGATCTCCTGACTTCGTGATCCACCTGCCTCGGCCTCCCAAAGTGCTGGGATTACAGGCTTGAGGCACTGCGCCCAGCCAACTTTATTTTCAGGATCTTGCTATATTGCCCGGGCTGGTCTTAAACCACTGGCCTCAAGTGATCCTTCTGCCTCAGCCTCATTCCTTTTTATTCTTAGAGTTTTATGATGATGAGTCCAAGCAGTCTGACCTGTAGAATTTTGCACTGGATTTTGCTGATGGCTTACTTGTGGCACAGTTCAACCTGTTCTCTGTCTTATGTTTTTCCTGCAGTTTAGCAGCTGGATCTGTAAGCTCAGTCAGATTCACATTTGATCTCTTTGGCAACACTAGAGGTGGTACTGTTATCTTTCCTCATGAGGAACATAATATGTCTTTGTGACTTACATTGCAAGATACAGTTTGCATAGGGCAGGCAAGATGAATGTTTGATTCTAACCCCCCCCCCCCCTTTTTTTTTTTGTGCCTATTTTCAAGGTAATGAATTGCCTTCTCTTTTTTTGAGACAGGGTCTTACTCTTGTTGCACAGGCTGGAGTGCAGTGTTGCCATCGCAGTTCACTGCAGCCTTGACTTCCCTGGTTCAGGTGATCCTCCCACTTCAGCCTCCTGAGTAGCTGGGACTGCAGGCATGCGCCACCAAGCTGGCTAATTTTTTGTATTTTTAGTAGAGACAGGGTTTCGCCGTGTTGCCTAGGCTGATCTCCAACTCCTGGACTCTAGTAGTCCACCCACCTGGGCCTCCCAAAGTGCTAAGATTGCAGGTGTGAGCCACCACACCTAGTCATAAATTGGCTTCTAATCACCCTCCAAAGGTGATCAGTTAGTTTTGTGTGTTGGTTTGAAGTCTTATTATTAAACATTACTAATGGATATCAATTCATGCAAGTATTCTTCCTAGCGCAGCTCAGATTGTCCTCTGGCTACTGGCGGCCTCTTCAAAGGCAGCTCTTGAGTCCTTTTGACATAGCCATAGAAGTCTTTGAGAGCTTCCCTGTGACCTGGTGTAACAAGACTGCCAGTCTCATCGTGTACACTTTTTTTTTTTTTTGAGACGGAGTCTCTCGCTCTGTTGCCCAGACTGGAGTACAGTGGCGCGATCTCGGTTCACTGCAACCTCTGCTGCCAGGGTTCAAGAGATCCCCCTGCCTCAGTCTCTCTAGTAGGGATTACAGGCATATGCCACCATGCCTGGCTAATTTTTGTATTTTTAGTAGAGACGGGGCTTCACCATGTTGGCCAAGATGGTCTTAAACTCCTGACCTCAGGTGATCCACTTTGCCTCATCTTCCCAAAGTGCTGGGATTACAGGTGTGAACCACCGCGCCCGGCCACATTTTCTACCCTGTACCTGGACTCATTCATTTATTCAAGAAGTTTTGGTTTCTTCTAATGGGAAATGGTACTTCAAGACCACACTGGCACTGTTACTAGGTTGGTCATTGTTTCTAGGCTCTTTCAGTCAATGGAGCCAGGAATATATATTTAAGGATACATTCATATTAATATATATGAATATACACATATACATACTGGGAATACATATACTGGATATATAATATATAGTGTACAAAAAAGTACATATTCATGTATATACTGTATATTATATGTATTTATACATATACATTCTGGGAATATATACTGTATTATATATGTATATGTAAGTATATATCCATGTATACATTTATATATAATCATATATATGTATATATACACTGTATAAATATACATATCATATACATTAACATACAGTATTTATGTATTAATACATTAATATATAATGTATATCATGTTATAATGTATATATAATATAGTAATAGGCACAATAATATATATTAATACATTAACATACAGTATGCTCTATACAGTATATATGTATTCCCAGAATGTGTATGTGTAAATACATATAATATACAATGTATATGTATATTGAGATGGAGTTCTGCTCTTGTTGCCCAGGCTGGAATACAATGGTGCAATCTTGGCTCACTGCAACCTCTGTCTTTTGGGTTCAAGCGATTCTCCTGCCTCAGCCTCCCAAGTAGCTGGGATTACAGGCATGGGCCACCACACTTGACTAATTTTTTGCATTTAATAGGGATGGGGTTTCACCATGTTGGTCAGGCTGGTCTCAAACTCCTGATCTCAGGTGATCTACCCACCTCAGCCTCCCAAAGTTCTGGGATTACAGGCATGAGCCACCGTACCCAGCATTATTTATATTTTTTTGAGCCAGAGCCTCACTCTGTCGCCCAGGCTGGAGTGCAGTGGAACGATCTTGGCTCACGGCAACCGCTGCCTGATGGGTTCAAGCAATTCTCCCATCTCAGCCTCCCGAATAGTTGGTGCTACAGGCATGCGCCACCTGGCTAATTTTTGTATTTTTAGTAGAGATGGGGTTTCACCACGTTGGCCAGGCTGGTCTCAAACTCCTGGCCTCAAGCGATTCACCTGCCTCAGTCTCCCGAAGTGTTGGGATTACAGGTGTGAGCCGCCTGGCCAATTTCATGCCTTTTTAAGGCTGAATAAGAGTCCATCGTATGTGTATCCTGCATTTTGATTATCCATTCATCTGTTGACACACATTTGGCTTGTTTCCAGCTTTTAGCTATTGCAAATAATGCTGCTGTGGACATTGGCGTGCAAGTATCTGAGTCCCTGCTTTCAGATCTTCTGAGTCTGGATCTAGGAGGGGGAATTACTGAATTGCTTAATAATTCGGTGTTTATCTTTTTGAGGAACTGCTAAACTGTTTTCCACAGCAGCTGTACCATTTTATATTCCTACCAGCAACGCACGATGTGATTCCCATTCCTCCACATCCTTGCCAACCCTTATTTTTCATTTCCTTTTTAAAATTTGTTTGTTTTTAATATCAGCCATCCAAATGGGTGTGAAGGGGCATGTCATTGTGTTTTGATTTGCTTTTCCCTAATGACTTTATTATTGAGTAGCTTTTCATGTACATTTCAACCAATATGTATATCTTCTTTGGAGAAATGTCTGCTCAAGTCCCTTGCCTATTATTTTTTAAAGAATTTAATTTAATTTAGTTTAGTTTTTTAGTGACCATGACCCGTGACACAGCCCTCAGGAGATCCTGAGAACATGTGTCCCCACCCTTGCCTATTATTATTTTTTTTTTTTGAGATGGAATTTCACTCTTGTCACCCAGCCTGGAGTGCAGTGGCATGATCTCGGCTCACTGCAACCTCCGCCTCCTGGGTTCAAGCGCTTCTCCTGCCTCAGCCTCCAGAGTAACTTGGATTACAGGTGCCCACCACCATGTCCGGCTAACTTTTTGTATTTTTAATACAGATGGAGTTTCACCATGTTGGCCAGGCTGGCCTCAAACTCCTGACCTCAGGTGATTCACCTGCCTCGACCTCCCAAAGTGCTGGATTACAGGCGCGAGCCACTGCACTCGGTGATTTCTGAATTGATGTTTTGTTGTATTTTTTAGTCACAGGAATGCTTAATGTATTCTGGATATTAATCCTTATATATGTGAATTGCAAATGTCTACTTCCAATCTGAGGGTTGTCTTTTCACTCTTCTGATCATGTCCTTTGATTAGTTCTCCCTCCCCTTTTTTATTTTTGTGAGACAGGGTCTCACTCTGTCACCCAGGCTGAAGCACAGTGGCACCGTCATAGCTCACTGCAGCCTCGACTTCCTGGGCTCAAGCAATCCTCCCTCCCAGGTAGCTGGGACTGCAGGTGTGCACCACCATGCCCAGCCAAATTTTGTTTTTTTTAAAACAGGGTTTTGCTCTTGTCGCCCAGACTGGAGTGCAGTGGCTGATCTCGGCTCACAGCAACCTCTGTCTCCCAGGTTAAAGTGATTCTTCTGCCTCAGCCTCCCGAGTAGCTGGGATTACAGGCACAGGCCACCCTGCCTGGCTAATTTTTGTATGTTTAGTAGAGACAGGGTTTTGCCATGTTGGCCAAGCTGGTCTTTAACTCCTGACCTCAGACGATCCACCTGTCTCAGCCTCCTAAAATGCTGGGATTATAAGCGTGAGCCACCGTGCCCAGCTGCTAAACTTTTACTTTTGGTAGAGATGGGGTCTCACTATGTTGCCTGGGCTGGTCTTGAACTCTTGGCCTCAAGTGATCCTCCCACCTCAGCCTCCCAAAGTGCTGGGATTACAGGTGTGTGCTACCACACCCGGCTGAGCAAGCCTGTTTCTAAAGCTCCTTCCTTGTGGTTCCCAAACACCTCTGACCAAGAAGGAGGATGGAGCAAGTAGACTCCAGGGCTGGGGGCTGTGGCATGCTGGGTATGGCTTGCAGTCTAGAGTCAATCTCACCACCACTCCCCCTAGAGTGCCAGCTACTCCGAATGAACCCCTGTTTGAAGACTCGTGGGTCGTTAATTACATGTCTGCAGTGTCCTGCGGGTACAGCTGGGTCAGAGGCTGGGTCCATAGAACCAGAGGCCCCATGTTGTCCTTGCACAGGGCAAGGGCCGAGGGTCCCGGGAACCTGGTGGGTTCTGGGTTAAACACTCTATTCTTCCCGCTTGTGGGGCTTTATCTGGGAGGACCAGAACATGGGCAGGGTGGGGTCCCGGGGCAGGGAGCCAGACCCTTGAGTCATAGGGACACCAAGGAATCAGGCCAGGGCAGGGTATGCTGAGCCAGGGAAGCCAGAGGACGGCCAGGGTCTGAATGCCGGGAGATGAGGAAGTCACTGGTGCAGGCGAGGTCGAAGGAGGGGACTGCAGTCGGAATTGGAGCCAAGAACAAGCCCCAGTGAGCCAGGCTCACACAGGACTGGGGCAGCAGTGCCTGAGCGTGGGTTTGCAGGTCTCTGATGCCGGAGGCTTGCTCGCCAGGTCTGACGGTGGCCCGTGACTGGTAGATCGGCCCAGGGCTGGGGAGGCATGAGGCCGGGAGCGGGCCTTGGCTGAGATTATCCTCCAGGATCGGGCTTTGTGGTGGACAGTCACCTCTCCAGCTGCAGTCGGGTATTTCCAGCAGGCCCTGAGGACCGTACCCACCTCTGCTCCCTGGGGGTTCAGCCTCTGCATCTTGTCAGCTGGGGTCACCTGGCCCAGCTCCTCCTTTGCTGTGATGGCTCACTTAGTCAGGCCCCAGTCCTCTCTTTGTTTCTTCTTTAAATGCTTTATCTTATATATTTATTTTTATTTTTTCAAGATGGAGTCTCACTTTGTTGCCCAGGCTGGAGTGCAGTGGTGCAATCACAGCTCACTGCAGCCTCCATCTCCTGGGTTCAAGAGATTCTCCTTTCCCAACCTTTTGAGTGGCTGGGATTACAGGTGCTCTCCACCACACCCAGCTAAATTTTGTGTTTTTAGTAGAGACAGGCTTTCATCATGTTGGCCAGGCTAGTCTTGAACTCCTGACCTCAGGTAATCTGCCTGCCTCAGCCTCCCAAAGTGCTGAGATTACAGGCATGAGCCACTTAGTTTTTTTTTTTTTAAAGAGGCAGGTTTTGCTCTGTTGCCCAAGATGGAGTGCAGTGGTGCAGTCATACCTCACTGGTACCTAACCCTAACCCTAACCCTAACCCTGTAGTCCCAGCTACTTGAGAGGCTCAGGTGGGAGGATCAGTTGAGCTGAGAAGTTTGAGGCTGCAGTGACTGTGACGGCAGCCCTGCACTCCAGCCTGGGTGACAGAGAGAGACCCTGTTTCTGAAAAAAAAAAGAAAGAGAAAAGAAGGAAGGAAGGAAGGGAGGGAGGGAGAGGAAAGAAAGTCAACAGGAAAAAATTATGCAATAACCAAAAAAAAAATTCTTTAAAGCTGGATTCAATAGAAGGGGCTGGGCACGTGGGTGGCTCACACCTGTAATCCCAGCACTTTGAGAGGCCGAGGTGGGTGGATCACCTGAAATCAGGAGTTCAAGACCAGCCTGGTCAACATGGTGAAACCCCGTCTCTACTAAAAATGAAAAAATTAGCTGGGTGTGGTGGCGGACACCTGTAATCCCAGCTACTTGGGAGACTGAGGCAGGAGAATCACTTGAATCCAGGCGGCGGAGGTTGCAGAGAGCCGAGATCACACCACTGCACTCCAGCCTGGGCAACAGAGCAAGACTCTATATTAAAAAAAAAAAAATTCAATAGACGTGTAGTAAAATATATCATTGCCTCACACTTACTCATTCCCTCCCCTCTGTAATGATTCCACAAACCACCCTAACTCTGCCTTCTGTTGTGAGGGTCAGCCACATCACTTGTTTTGAGCTTTGAAATGCATGCTTTATATTAAATCTAACAGGAGCAGTTGCGTGGTTTGGCTTAGTATCTAGTGATTCTGCCTTCTGGTACGAGGACAGTAGGTTCTAGATAGGTTTGTTCTTTCGGCCTGAGTCCTAGAGTGAGAGAAAATGCCTTGGGCCAACGTCCAGCCCATCCTCAGCCCTCATGTAATATGAGGAACGAATATGTATTGTAAGCCACTGGGATATTGGGTTGTTTGTTACTGCAGCAAAAGTTGACTAATCTAAGAAGCAGCTTAATGAAAAGAAAACAAAAAATACCCCACCTCCTCAAATCAGAGCTCTCTTGCGAACATTCATCCATCCATCCATTCATTCATTTATTTTGGGGGGTGGGGTCTCTACTGCCCAGGCTGGAGTGCAGTGGCGCAATCTCCATTCACTGCAGCCTCCACTCCCAGGCTCAAGTGATCCTCCCACCTCAGCCTCCTGAGTACCTGGGACCACAGACTTGCACCACCATGCCCAGCTAAATTTTTGTATTTTTTGTAGAGAGAGTTTTGCCCTGATGCCCAGGCTGGTCTCGAACTCCTGAGCTCAAAGCAATCCACCTGCCTCGGCCTCCCAAAGTGCTGGGATTACAGGCATGAGCCACGGTGCCCAGCCCATGCATTCTTGTGAACAGTTAAACAATACAGATGTATATAAAGTAAAACATGAAGCTCTGGCTGGGTGTGGTGGCTCATGCCTGTTATCCCAGCACTTTGGGAGTCTGAGGCGGGAGGATCGCTTGAGCCCAGGAGTTGGAGACCAACCCGAGTAACATAGTGAGACCCCATCTGTACAAAAAATCATTTTTAGAAAGGTAGGGCCTGGTGATGCATGCCGGTGGTCTCAGCTACATGGGAGGCTGAGTTGGGAGGATCACTTGAACCCTGGAGGTTGAGGCTGCAGTGGGCTGTGACCACCAATGCACTCCACCTTGAGTGACAGAGTGAGGCCTTGTCTCAAAAAAAAAAACAAAAACAAAAACCACATGAAATTCCTCTTCATTTTCTCCCTCCTGATCCTGAAGGAGTCATCACTGATAACATTTTGGTGTATATACTTTCAGAGAGCAAAGTTTTGAAATGGCTGTTCACTAATCTTAGTGAGATAAATTCATGCTTATGAAAGCATGAATTAACGGAAGAAAATATGTCAAGACACATAAAAATGATAAGAAATTCAAATTTTGTTGTTTATAAATCAAGTTTTATTGAAACACAGTCACGTTTGTTTGTTTGTTTTGAGACAAGGTCTCGCTCTGTTGCCGAGGCTGGAGTGCAGTCGTGCCAGCACAGCTCACTGCGGCCTTGAACTCCTGGAATCAAGCAGTCCTCTCATCTCAGCCTCCCAAGTAGCTGGAATGACAGATGTGCACAACTCTGTAGTGATGGGGTCTTGCTGTGTTGCCAGGGCTAGTCTCAAACTCCTGGGCTCAAGCAATCCTCCTGCCTTGGCCTGCCAAAGTGCTGGGATTGCAGGCAGGCTCACCACACCCGGCCCATGCTTATCAGTCTAAATATTGTTTATGACTGCTTTCATGCTAAAACAGCAAAGTGGAATGTTTTAGCAGAGACTTTATAGCCTGCAAAGCCTAAATAATTTACAATATGGCTCTTTACAGAAAACGTCTGCTGATCCTTCATCAGCCAAATTAGCATTTGGCATATTGCCACCTTTAATTTCTCTCTCTCTTTGGGTCTTTTTTTCCCTAAACCATTTTAAATAAATTATAGATATGACACTTGTCCTTATATACTTCAGCAATGATATGGTTGGGCTGTGTCTCCACCCAAATCTCATCTGAAATTATAATAATCCCCACATGTCAAGGGTGGGCCCAGGTGGAGATCATTGAATTGCAGGTTGAGATAACTGAATCACGGGTGGCGGTAACTGAGTCACAGGTGGAGATAGTTGAATCACAGGAGCGGTTTTTTCTGGAGCCATTCTCCTGCCAGTGAATAAGTCTCATGAGATCTGATGGTTTTATAAAGAGGAGTCCCCTGCACATGCTCTCTTGCCTACCACCATGTAAGACGCGCCTATGCTCCCCTGCCTTCCGTCACGATTGTGAGGCCTCCCCAGCCATGTGGAACTGTGAGTCCGTTAAACCTCTTTCCTTTGTAAATTACTCAGTCTCGGGGTGTGCATTTATTAGCAGTGTGAGAACAGACTAGTACAAATCTCACTCTGTAACTCTAAGAGCAGGTGCGTTCTTAGAAGAACGCATATGTGGTTTATGTAGACATAAACCACATCACAGTTAACCATACCCAGACCAGTGAACATTAATGTAATTCTATTAACTACTATTCAGATTTCTTCAAATTGTCCTGAAAATGTCCTTCAGAGCCTTTCTCCCCAATGTACTATGTAAAGATCACATAATGCAAACAGTTGTCCTGTTGACTCAGTCGCCTTTAATCTAGACTACACTTTTTTACTTTTTTTGAGACAGAGTCTCACTCTCTTGCCCAGGCTGGAGTGCAGTGGTGCAGTCAGAGCTCACTGCAACCTCTGCCTCCCAGGCTCAAGTGATCCTTGCTCCTTAGTCTCCCAAGTAGCTGGGACTACAGGTGTGTACCAAGACGCCCAGCTAATTTTTGTATTTTTTGTAGCGACAGGGTCTCACTGTCAAGTCAGTTGCCTTTAATCTAGAGCATTTGTGCAGTCTTTTTAAAAAATAATTTTCATCCAGGAGTAGTGGCTCTTGACTGTAATTCCAGCACTTTGGTAGGCTGAGGCACAGTTGTTTGAACTCGGGAGGCGGAGGTTGCAGTAAGCTGAGATCGTGTGACTGCACTCCAGCCTCGGTAACAGAGCAAGGCTCCATCTCAAAAAAATAAATAAATATATACAAAATTAGCCGGGCATGGTGCCTGTAATCCCAGCTACTCAGGAGGCTGAGGCAGGAGAATTGCTTGTACCTGGGAGGCAGAAATTGCAGTGAGCTGAGATCGTGCCACTGCACTCTAGCCTGGGTGACAGAGCAAGACTCTGTCTCAAAAAAAAAAAAAGAAAAAACTGACATTTTTTGAGTCCAGGCATCTGTTTTACAGATTATCTCTCAATTTGGATGTGCCTGTTTTTTACCCTGTCATTGCTAGATTCAAGTTCATCATTTTGGGCAGAAATTCTTTGTTTTTTTTTTTGAGATGGAGTCTCACTCTGTCACCCAGGCTGGAGTGCAGTGGTATGATCTTGGCTCACTGCAACCTCCGCCTCCCAGGTTCAAGTGATTTTCCTGCCTCAGGCTCCTGAGTAACTGGGATTACAGGCACGTGCCACCATGCTCGCCTAATTTTGTGATTTTAATACAGAAAATGCGTCACTGTATACCAGCCGAGGTGGTAGAGTGAGAACCCTCCCAGGTTCAAGTGATTCTCCTGCCTCAGCCTCCCAAAGTGCTGGGATTAGAGGTGTGAGCCACCATGCCCAGCCTTGGGCAGAAATTCTACATGGATGATGACGTGATCCTCTCGTGGTTTCACAGTGTCAAGTTCCTGTTGTCACTTTGTCCCATTATTGGTGCTAAGCTTGTCACTTATTTATGTGGTGTCTGCCAGGCTTATCTGCGCTACAGGGAATTCCCCCGCTTCCCTTTGTAATCCGTAAGTGGTCTCTGGGGAAATGCTTGGCGTTGTAGGAACAACCTGCTCTCCCACACCCTTGTGCCCTGTGGTTTAGCCTCCACTGATGATTCTCACCTGAATCAGCTGATGGCCTGGAGGATGTAAATGGACATCAATATCTTCTTAAATGGTCCCCAAATGGTTTCAAAGTGCAGCCGGGGCTGGCTGTCACTGCAGTCACTGCTTCTTGATCTGTGTTTACAGATTCCCTGGAGACCCCGTTAAAATGTGAATGTGGATCCAGCAGGACTGGAGTGAGACTGACATTATGCATTTCTAACAAGCCCCCAGGTGCTGCTGACCCCCGTGGACTTCATTTTATTTCACTTTTTTGAGACAGGGTCTTACTCTTGCCTAGGCTGGAGTGCAATGGTGCAGTCACAGCTCACTGCAACCTCTGCTTCCTGGGCTCAAATAATCCTTCCTCCTCAGGCTTCTTTCTGAGTAGCTGGGACTAAGGCGTTTGCCACCACACCCGGCTAATTTTTGTATTTTTTGGAGAGATGGGGGTCTCACCATCTTGCCCGGGCTGGTCACAAACTCCTGGGTTCAATCGATCTGCCCATTTTGGCCTCCCCAAATGCTGGAATTACAGGTGTGAGCCACCGTACCTGTCATGTCAGTCTAGGTAATACCTACAATTGATTCTGGATTATACCTTTCTTCCCTAACTTAGTTTTGCCTGTGTATCAGTTGTTTCTTAGTTACCAACATCAGCACAGAGTCTAGCTAGTTAGCACAGAAAAGGCACTTTTCAAAAAATATTTTTATTTATTTGAGATGGAGTCTCACTCTGTAGACCAAGCTAGAGTGCAGTGGCGTGATCTCAGCTCACTACAACCTCTGCCTCCTGGGCTCAAGTGATTCTCATGCCTCAGCCTCCCAAGTAGCTGGGGTTACAGATGCCTGCCACCCGCCTGGCTAATTTTTTGTATTTTAGTAGAGACAGGGTTTCACCATGTTGCCCAGGGTGGTCTCGAAGTCCTTAGCTCAGACAATCTGCTCACCTTGGCCTCCCAAAGTGCTGGAATTACAGGTGTGAGCCACCTCGTCTGGCCTATTTATTTATTTATTTGAGACAAGGTCTTACTCTACCACCTAGGCTAGCATGCAGTGGTGCCATCATAGCCCATGGCAAACTCAGACTCCCGGGCTGAAGCCATCCTGCTGCTTCAGCCTCCAGAGTAGCCGTGACTATAGGCACACACCACCACGCCCACCTATTCTTTTCTGCTTTTTGTAGAAACAGGGTCTCAAACTCCTGACTTCAAGAACTTCTCCTACCTCAGCTTCCCAAAGTGCTGGGATTACGGGCATGAGCCACTGCGGCCAGGTGAAAAGGCATGTATTACCTGGCTCTGGGGAATTCTCAGAGCCACTTGAATGCTGGACTCCTGGGAACAGTGCCCAGACCACGTTGCAGAACTGGAATGATGAGGGAACCAGTCTCCCCAGTGTAGGGCACTGAGCCCAGGTGCACTGATGCCAGGGACACAAAGCACTGCACCCACTGCTTACCGGCAGCAATGCCACGAGTGTATCTGGAACTCAACCTCACCCTCCCCAGCAGACAGACAGACTCCACGCAGAGCCTGCTTTCTCATGTTGTTTATTTATTTATTTTTTTATGGAGTGCAGTGGTACAATCTCGGCTCACTGCAACCTCCGCCTCTTGGGTTCAAGTGATTTTCTTGCTTCAGCCTCCTGAGTAGCTGGGATTACAGGCACGTGCCACCATGCCTGGCTATTTTTTATTAGAGGCGGGAGTTCACCATCTTGGCCAGGCTGGTTTTGAACTCCTGACCTTGTGATCCACCCACCTCAGCCTCCCAAAGTGTTGGGATTACAGGCGTGAGCCACTGTGCCAGGCCCCCTTTATTTATTTATTTTAGAGACAGGGTTTTACTGTGCTGCCCAGGCTGGGTACAGTCACGTGATCATAGCTCACTGCAGCCTTGAACTCCTAGGCTTGAGCGATCCTCCCACCTATGCCTCCCAGGGCCACCATGCCTGGCTCATGTTTATTTCTAAAGTTTCACACGAGTATGTTGCATTAGTGGAGCCTAGGTCACATGACCATTCCTTAGCTGCAAGGGAGGCTGGAGAATCATGCTTCCTGGCTTCTATCTTGGGGGATAGTGTAGTGGCAAGACTCATAAGGCAGAAAATTCTCTAAAATAGTCAGCTCACAAGTCCAGGCACAATGGCTCACGCCTGTAGTCCTAACACTTCGGGAGGCTGAGGCAGGCAGATCACTTGAGGTCAGGAATTTGAGACCAGCCTGGCCAACATGGTGAAACCCCATCTGTACTAAAAATACAAAAATTAGCTGGGTGTGTTGATGGGTGCCTGTAATCCCAGCTACTTGGGAGGCTGAGGCAGGGAGAATTGCTTGAACCTGGGAGGCAGAGATTGCAGTGAGCCAAGATGGCACCACTGCACTCCAGCCTGGGTGACAGAGTGAGACTCCATCTAAAAAAAAAAAAAAAATAGCTCACAAACATTACAAATATCCACGACATGGTTATAAACATGATGACTGGACCTGGTGGCTCACGCCTGTAATCCCAACACTTTGTTGGCCAAGGTGGGTGGATTGCTTGAGCCCAGGAGTTCAAGACCAGCTTGGATAACATAGTAAGAACGTTGTCTCTAAAAAAATTAAAATTAAAATTAAAAAAGTGGCCAGGCACGGTGGCTTACGCCTGTAATCCAGCACTCTGGGAGGCCAAGGCGGGCGGATCATGAGGTCAGGAGATAGAGACCATCCTGGTCAACCTTATCTCTACTAAAATACAAAAAAATTACCCGGGCGTGGTGGCGCGCCCCTGTAGTCCCAGCTACTCAGGAGGCTGAAGCAGGGGAATCGTTGAACCTGGGAGGCAGAGGTTGCAGTGAACCGAGATCACGCTACTGCACTCCAGCCTGGGCGACAGCAAGACTCTTGTCTCAAAACAAAAAAAAAGAAAAAGAAAACCAAGTGCAGAAAATAGGTCACAGAGTTTTATAGAAGTGAAAATAAAATAAACCACTCCAAATCAAGTGACTTGAGACAATAAACATTTGTTATTTCCCTTGGTTTATGAGTCTAAATGTTTCATGGCTGGCTCTGAATAGTCAGGGACCATCTCACTCACATCTGGTAGATGGCAGGCTGATGGGTCTAAGGGGGCCTCAGCTGGGACAGTTCATCTCTGTTCCGGGTGGTCTCTTATCTCCAAAAAGGGCTGACCCAGGCTTCTTATGGCAGTTTTGCAGCTCCAAAGAACAGCAAGAGAACGCGCCCCAAGGTGCAAGCCCTTTCAAGCCTCTCCAGGCTTCACAATCGTTAAGATCCCATTGACCAAAGCAAGACAAGATGAGCAAGCCCAGAGCCCGCAGGGGAGGGTATTACACAGGGTGGAATACAGGAGGACGTGAACACAGGAGGCCTCACTGCAAGAATCTACCTTAAGTATGTTTGTTTATTTGAGATACAGTCTCCCTCTATTGACCAGGCTGGAGGCCAGTGGCACAATCTCAGCTCACTGCAACCTCTGCCTCCCAGGTTCAAACCATTCTCCTGCCTCAGCTTCCTCAGTAGCTGGCATTAGAGGTGCCTGCCACCACACCCAGCTAATTGTTGTATTTTTTTTTTGTTTGTTTTGTTTTAATTTTTGAGACAGTCTCACTCTGTCGCCCAGGATGGAGTGCAATGGCGCCATCTCGGCTCACTACAACCTCCACCTCCCAGGTTCAAGCGATTCTCATGCCTCAGCCTCCCCAGTGGCTGGGATTACAGGCACCCACCACCAAGCCTGGCTTTTATATTTTTAGTAGAGACAGGGTTTCACCATGTTGGCCAGTCTAGTCTTGAACTCCTGACCTCAAGTGATCTGCCCGTGGCCTCCCAAAGTGCTGGGATTACAGGTGTGAGCCATCACACCTGGCCTCAAGTATGTTTATGGACCTTAAATGAATTTAATTTAGATTCTGAACATTCAATCCTGATTGTTTTTAGGTGTTTTCGCCAAACTGTACCTGGCTATGGTGTGTCGTGGGGGACCCTGCAGTTGTTTACTGACTGTCCACACTGGTCAGAAGTATGACTTGGTTGGGGGTATGGTGAATAGAAGGATGAGTCCATGCTTTCCCTGAGTACGTTCTCCAAAAGCAGCACTAAGATTTACTTTGCCATGGGTTGGGTTTCCTGGGAAGCCAAACCTGAGTTAGAGATTAGCGTGCAAGAGATTTGTTAGGGAATGAGTATGAGATCACCAGTTAAGCCAAGAGTGCCTCAACAAGCCCTTGAAAGTCTGGTGGGGAGGAAGAAGAAATGAGAGGTTTCTCAGACAGAGTAAAGATTGATCTGAGGCTGGGCACAGTGGCTTCACTTTGGGAGGCCGAGGTGGGTGGATCATGAGGTCTGGAGTTTGAGACCAGCCTGACCAACATGGTGAAACCCCGTCTCTACTGAAAATATGAAAATTAGCAGGGTGTGGTGGCATGCGCCTGTAATCCCAGCTAAGCAGGAGGCTGAGGCAGGAGAATTGCTTGAACCCGGGAGGCGGAGGTTGCAGTGAGCCGAGATCACAACATTGCAATCCAGCCTGGGCAACTGAGCTAGACTCTGTCTCAAAAAAAAAAAAGTATGGAGCATAGTCCAGCAGCACAATCATCATCTGAGAATTTCTTGGAAAGGTAAAGTGTCAGGCCCCAGCCCAGCCCTGCTGAATCAGAATCTGCATTTTATTATATTTTATTTTTTGGATGGAGTCTCGCTCTATTGCCCTGTCACTCTGCATGACCTCGGCTCACTGCAACCTCCACCTCCCAGGTTCAAGTGATTCTTCTGCCTCAACCTGCCAAGTAGCTGGGATTACATGCATGCATCTTTGCCTGGCTAGGTTTTGTATTATTAGTAAAGATGGGGTTTCACTATGTTGGAAGGCTGGTCTTGAACTCCTTGAACTCAAGTGATCCACCTGCCTCGGCCTCCCAGAGTCCTGGGACTACAGGTGTGAGCCGCGGCGCCTGGCCAGAATCCGCATTTTAACAAAATATGATTTGTATGCTCATTAAAGTGAGAAGTGCTGGCCTAGCACATTTTCTGGAATGTAGCTCATAATGTATTTTGGTGATTCCAGTGAAACTGACACTTTTAACAGGAAAAGAAAAAGAAATCAAGGTTGTGGCCTGGCATCTCGCCATGTTCTTTTGTACTGGCCGTTAAGTCAAGCCTTGCGTTAGAATCTCCATGGACTTTCCTCAAACAACCTGAGTCTAGGCCTCAGATCTGATTTGAAGGGTTCAGAGAAGGGGATCTGTCGTCTATGAATTTTGAAATGTCTCTCCAGGTTAAGCTCGCAGTTAAGATTCCCTGATCAGGCAGGACGGAGTACTTAGCTGCCTCATACAAAGCTAATTTTTTCTTTTTTCTTTTTTTTGAATTTTCTCTGGTGCTGTGACTTGGAAAGTTAATTTTTTTAATTGAAAAATCTCTTGAGATATAGTATTGGATAAGAAGTGAGGCTTGGCTAGGCGTGGTGGCTCATGCCTGTAATCACAGCGCTTTGGGAGACCAAGGTTGTAGGATTGCTTGAGGCCAGGAGTTTGGGATCAGCCTGAGAAACATAGTGAAACCCCTGTCTCTACCAAAAAAAAAAAAAAAAAGGCTGGGCATGTTGGCACACACCTGTAGTCCCAACTACTTGGGAGGCCCAGGAGTTCGAGGCTGCAGGGGCTATGGTCATGCCTCTGCACTCCAGCCTCAGTGACAAAGCAAGACCCTGTCTCTTAAAAAAAAGGAAAAGTGAAAGGTGACCCCTGTCTGTATTTCAGAAGTGCAGGGGAAAAGGGGTCGATATTTGGGCCCTGGGTTCTTCCCCGTGGCCTCCAGGCCTGGAGGAGCATGGTTCCTCTGGAAGTGGCCAGTGTGGCATTCCCCTGGTGCTTGGAGGACCCAAGGAATTGCTCTTTCCAGCGTCACACCCTGTCCTGCACACACCCCTGCTCAAACCCTGGCCACCAACCCAAGCACAGCTTGCCGTCCAGGCTTGCTCAATTCCTCTGCCTCCTCAGACAAGAATGGCTGGAAAAAGTGACAGGGCAGGGTTTCTTGGAAAGCAATCTGGCCTGCATCAGCATTAATGATTAAAACGTGTCCTCGTGTGGCAATTCCCCAACAGAGAGCACATTTCTAAGCTATTTTAACTCATCAGTTCAGAAATTCTAGAGTTCCTGTCCTTAGTTCTTGAGGTCTGGATGCTTTTTTCCCAGAGGATCCAATCCAGATTAGAGGGCTTCAAAAGCCACATAAAATATCTATCTATCTATCCATCTGTCTATATACCTATTATCTATGTATCTATCATCTAACCTATCATCTATCCATCATGTATCGTCTATCCATCTATCTATATACCTATCATCCATCCATCATGTATCGTCTATCCATCTATCTATATACCTATCATCCATGTATCATGTATCGTCTATCCATCTATCTATATACCTATCATCCATCCATCATGTATCGTCTATCCATCTATCTATATACCTATCATCCATGTATCATGTATCGTCTATCCATCTATCTATATACCTATCATCCATCCATCATGTATCATCTATCCATCTATCTGTATACCTATCATTTATCCATCTATCATCTGTCAATCATCTATTTACCTATTATCCAGCTAACATCTATGTATCCATTAATCTATATATCTATTATTTATAGTCATCTATCTAGCCATCTATCTACCTATTATCTATTTATCTATCGATATACCTATCATCCATCCATCATTATCCGTCCATCTATTTACATATCTATCATCCATGCTTCTATTATCTGTAAATCTATCTATCCGTGGTAGTGTTATCATCTACTTATCTATTATCTATCCATCTGTCTACATACCTATTGTCTATCATCTATCTACCTATTATCTATTTATCCATCTATCTATACACCTATTATCTATTATCTACCTACCTACCTATTATCTATCCATCTATCCATATACCTATCATTTATCCATCTATCATCTATCTATATAGCTATTATCTATCCATCTATCTATATAGCTGTTATCTATTTATCTACCATCTATCCATCCGTCTATACACCTGTCATCCATCTATTTATCCATGTATCTATATAGCTATTGTCATCATCTATTTATCTATCTACCATCTTTATCTACCTATCATCATTATCATCAATTAGACATGTATAGTGGTAGAGATACTGAAATTACAAAGTAATTTAGCCTTGATTTAGAAAGTCTGGAACATATTGGAAACCTTTACAATGTTGCTAAAATTTAGTGGCCAGGACCTTCTCAGAGTTGTCAGGGTAACATAGAAAAGGCCAAGAACAGGCTGCCTCATGGAATCTTAGGAAAGTTGACTGGCTTCATTTTGCTTCTTAGGGGCACAGCAGCAGGCCACGTGTCATCTCAGACCCTGTCCAGAGGAATGTACTTTCCCAGAGACTGCAGGGTCCTCAATTGTCCTACATACGTTGATTTTTTTTTCTTCACCAATAAACACACAATTGTAATAATGAAAAGGGGCTCGCATGACTAGCTCCACCCTAACCTCCCCACGGGGATATCTTTTAGGTTCCTTGCTTTCGCTTTTCCCTGCACGTAGGCCAAGCTAACTATGGGAAGAATTTAGAGTTTAACTTTATTTTTTAAACACTTTTTATTTATTTTTCTTTTTAGTTTTCTTTCTTTGCCTGGGGGAAAAAACACAAGTCACAGGAACATGTGTAATCTGTACTTTTTTCCTATAGTTTTTTTTTTCAGATAAAGTCGCCCTCTGTCTCCAAGGCAGGAGTGCGGTAGCATGATCTCGGCTCACTACATCCTCCGTCTCCTGGGTTAAAACAATTCTCCTGCCTCAGTCTCCTGAGTAGCTGGGATTACAGGTGTGCACCATTACACCTGGCTAATTTTTGTGTTTTTAGTAGACACGGGGTTTCACCATGTTGGCCAGGCTGGTCTCGAACTCCTGACAGGCGACGTGGCTGCTTCAGCCTCCCAAAGTGCTGGGATTATAGGCATGAGCCACTACTGCTGGCCAAGATGGTTTTTTTGTTTGTTTGTTTTTGTTTTGAGATGGAGTCTTGCTCTGTTGCTAGGCTGGAGGGCAGTGGTACGATCTCTGCTCACTGCAGCCTCCACCTCCCAGGTTCAAGTGATTCTCCTGTCTCAGCTTCCTGAGTAGCTGGGATTACAGGCACACGCCACTACGCACAGCTAATTTTTGTATTTTTAGTAGAGACAGGGTTTCACCATGTTGGTCAGGCTGGTCTCAAACTCCTGACCTCAGGTGATCCACCCCCCTTGGCAAGATGGTTTTGAGGACACTAGCCTGGCATCTTGTCAGTTTGCTGGCTCTCCAAAACAAAGTCGTCTTCCTTGCCCACATCTTGTTTCTTTACTCATTGGCTGCTGTGCGGTAAGCAGTGTGAGCTTTGCACTTGGTCACACAATTGACTAGTTTCACTGTGAGGAACATCTCAGTAAAGTGAAAGATTCACCACTTTTAGCCCAGCTAATGATTCTCATTACGTGTTAGCTGTGCTAAGCTTATGAAACGTTTCTTATCACGGATCAGAACTCTCATTTGTGTATTTTCTTTTCTTTTTTTTTTTTTTTGATATGGAGTCTTGCTCTGTCCCCCAGGGTGGAATGCCATGGCGCAATCTCAGCTCACTGCATCTCTGCCTCCCGGGTTCCAGCAATTCTCCTCTCTCAGCCTCCTGAGTAGCTGGGACTACAGGCACACGCCACCACACCTGGATAATTTTTGTATTTTTAGTAGAGGCAGGGTTTCACCATGTTGGTCAGGCTGGGATCGAACTCCTGACCTGGTGATCTGCCTGCCTCGGCCTCCCAAAGTGCTGGGATTACAGACATGAGCCTCCGTGCCTGGCCTGTATTTGCTAATTTAATAAAATATTTAAATAATGACATCAATGGCTATAGTGACAATGGTGACCTACAATTGTCAAGTCTGATGATGCTGAAGTTAGTCTGAAATCACTCCTGCATCAGCTGAGAGCTAAGAGCTCAAATGTGAGGCTGGGTGCGGTGGCTCACGCCTGTAATCGTGGCACTTTGGGAGGCCGAGGCGGTAGGATCACCTGTAATCCCTGAGCAGGAGTTTGAGACTAGCCTCGTCAATGTGGTGAAACCCTGTCTCTACAAAAAATACAAAAATTAGCCGGGAATGGTGGCGTGTGCCTGTAATCTCAGCTATTCAGGAGAGGCAGGAGAATTTCTTGAACCCGGGAGGTGGAGGTTGTAGTGAGCTGAGATTGCGCCACTGAACTCCAGCCTGGGTGACAGACCAAGATTCCATTAAAAAAAAAATGCTCCATGTGGTGGCTCATGCCTGTAATCCCAGCACTTTGGGAGGCTGAGGCGGGCACTTCACCTGAGGTTGGGAGTTCGAGACCAGCCTGACCAACACAGAGAAACCCCATCTCTACTAAAAATACAAAAGTTAGCTGGGCATGGCGGCGCACACCTGTAATCTCAGCTGCTTGGGAGGCTGAGGCAGGAGAATCTTTTGAACCTGGGAGGCAGAGGTTGTGATAAGCCGAGATCACGCCACTGCACTCGAGCCTGGACGACAAGAGCGAAAAACTCTGTCAAAAAAAAAAGTTCAAATGTGGCCTTTGAAAAGTGTGTTGGGCCTGTCAGTGTATAGCATATAAAATGCCTGAAAGGGTAGACTGTTGAAAGGTTAAGTTTGTAAAGTTGAGCACTGTCTGCATGTGCACAGCATGCCCTTTGCCTGTACCACAGTCTCTTCCAAATTCTTCTTTCCAATCTTTTTTTTTTTCTCAGGGTCTCTCTCTGTCGCCTAGGCTGGAGTGCAGTGGCATAATCACAGCTCACTGCAGCCTTGACCTCCTCAAGCAATCCTTCCACCTCAGCCTCCTGAGTAGCTTGGGACTACAGGCACGAGCCATTACACCCAGCTAATTTTTAAAAATTTCTATTTTTAGTCTACGGCCATACCACCCTGAATGCGCCCTATCTAGTCTGATCTCGGAAGCTAAGCAGGGTCGGGCCTGGTTAGCACTTGGATGGGAGACCGCCTGGGAATACCGGGTGTTGTAGGCTTTTTTAAAAATTAAATTTTTATAAAAATAAAAAATAAATAAATAAATAAAAAATAAATAAAAATAAAGAAGAAAAAAATAAATAAATAAAATTTCTATTTTTAGAGATGGGGCCCCCACAATGTTGCCCAGCTGGTCTGAAATTCCTGGGTACAAGTGATCCACCCACCTTGGCCTCCAAAAAGGCTATCACAGGCGTGAACCACCGCACCTGGCCTCCAATCACTTCAAAATTCAGAAACTTACCTTCCTATCATGGTAACACTTTCTGCCTCAGGATGGGTGGTCATTATCAAGAAAGGCAGTCACGGTGAAGATTTCTAGCATTTCTCTCTCTCTCTTTTTTTTTTTGCTGCTGCAATTTGCCAACTCACCGAGCATCTAGCATTTCTCTTGAAGCCCCGTTTGGTGAGTGCGTCTTACTTTGGGGGTGCGCTTGACATCTTGGCATATGCAGCACTTGCCAGTTAGGCTTACAACAGCCTTAGAGTGATCATGTGAGTAATCTCGACCACAGATATGATCATTAAATTCTAACCAAAATGTAGCATCCAGGCCGGGCACAGTGGCTCACGCCTGTAATCCCAGGGTGGGTGGATCATCTGAGGTTGGTAGTTCCAGAACAGCCTGACCAACATGGA
Source organism: Ateles fusciceps (assembly GCA_036589455.1). Lineage (NCBI taxonomy): Eukaryota > Metazoa > Chordata > Mammalia > Primates > Atelidae > Ateles > Ateles fusciceps. Next base: position 658,550 of record JAZHEH010002106.1, on the reverse strand, counting down.
GAAACCCCGTCTCTACTAAAAATACAAAATTAGCTGGGTGTGGTGGCGGGTGCCTGTAGTCCCAACTACTCAGGAGGCTGAGGCAGGAGAATTGTTTGAACCCAGGAGGCGGAGGTTGTGGTGAGCTGAGATCACCCCATTGCACTCCAGCCTGGGCAACAAGAGTGAAACTCTGTCTCAAAACAAAAACAAAAACAAAAACTGGGCGTGGTGGCTCACGTCTAATCCCAGCATTTTGGGAGGCGGAGGAGGACAGATCACCTGAGGTCGGGAGTCCAAGACCAGCCTGGCCAACATGGAGAAACCCCGTCTCAGAAAAAAAAAAAAAATAACATCCAAACATAATGATTAGACAAATGCTTCCATTTAATAAATCCTGCATGAAAGAGAGGATAAGGGTGCCCACCTCTGATAATCTGTCCCAAGTCAAGACAGTAAAATTTCTTCAGATAAAAGGAACAAAGAGTGTCTGTTAGAGGGGGCTCTTTCTAGGAGCGTCAGAGGGGATGGAATGGATTCACACTGTAAGCCGTTTAAAGCCCAAGCTAGCTCAACTGAAATCTATTTGAGGATATACCTTTTTTTTTTTTTTGAGGTGGACTTTGGCTCTTATTGCCCAGGCTGGAGTGCAGTCGTTCTATCTCAGCTCACTGCAACCTCCGCCTCCCAGGTTCAAGTGATTCTCCTGCCTCAGCCTCCTGAGTAGCTGGAATTACAGGCATGTGCCACCATGCCAAGCTAATTTGGTATTTTTAGTAGAGACGGGGTTTCACCATGTTGGTCAGGCTGGTCTTGAACTCCCGACCTCAGGTGATCCGCCGGCCTTGGCCTCCAAAGTGCTTGGATTACAGGCGTGAGCCACCACGCCCGGCCGAGGATATACCTTTTAAGTCCACTCAACTACATTAGTTAGGATTCTTGTTGCAAGTGACAGAAACCCAACTCAAACTAGGTTAAGCCTAAAGACAGATTTATTTACTGTCTCTCAGAATTTATGAACAAGATAGTTCTGACTATCTCTCAGAACTCACTGGCCTTAAGAACTATATGTAGTCAGAGACTCAAACACTACTCTCCTCTCTTATCTCTATGTCTCCTTGAGATTTGTCCTTTTTCTCTGCAATTCCCCCAATCCTCTAGTTCACCTAATCTGAAGCATGGTTACAGGGAGCTCCTAAATTTTATATTTTGCAATCAAAGAGAGCCTGGTTCAACTCTCTTTCAGTCTTCATTCCAAAAATCTGTGAAAGGACATTTATAGGATCCACTTGGGGCAGATGCCTTCCCTTGAATCAATCAGCTTTGAACATAGGACAAGTTCATATGAGAATCTAGCAACCTAGGAAAGGGAAGTAAGGAGCAGAGGCAGCTCCTAGAAGGCAAGTAGTGCCAGACTGACATTCCCATGGGTGTCTCTCAACCAACAACCCTACTATTCTGATGTTTTCATTTGCATTCATTAATATTTGTGTGAGTCTGGAGAAATATACCATGTTCATGGATTGGAACACTCAATATTGTAAAGATCAGTTCTCCCCAAATTGATTTGTAGGTTACATGTAATCCTTATCAAAATCTGAACATATTTCTTTCTTCTCTTTCTTTTTCTTTTCTTTTTTTTTTTGTTAGCAAACCACCACCATCAGGATGAATGTCAACATATTTCTCAATAAATATTGACAAGCTGATTCTAATTTTTTTTAGACAGTCTTGCTCTTATTGTCTAAGCTGGAGTATAGTGGTGTGATTATAGCTCACTGAAGCCTCAAACTCCTGGGCTCAGGTGATCCTCCCTCCCCAGCCTGTCGAAATGCTAGGATTACAGATGCATGCCACCATGCCTGGCTAATTATAAATTTATATGAAAAGGCAAAGGGCCAAGAATAGCCAAAATACTGGCTTGTTCTGAAAGCTCTGGTCTCTGAGATGATCCAGTTCTTATTGACGTCAAGATGTGATAAAAGGCTGGGCACAGTGGCTCATGCTTGTAATCCCAACACTGGGAGGCCAAGGTGGGAGGATCACTTGAGGTCAGGAGTTGGAGACCAGTCCAGGCAACATTGCAAGAGCTTGTCTCTGCAGAAAAAGTTAAAAAAAAAAAATAGCTGGGCATGATGATACACACCTATAGTCCCAGCTATCTAGGAGACTGAGGCAGGAGGATTATTTGAGCCCAGGATTTCAAGGTTATAGTGCACTATGATTATACTACTGCATTCCAGTGTGGGCAACATAGTGAGACGCATCTCTGAAAAAAAAAAAAATTAAGAAAGAACGAAAAACTAACAGAATGCTGCCCATAGCTAGTCTTCACTTAGTAATGTCCATTTGGCCACACAGTAGCGCTCAGAAAAAGACATGAATTAGTTCACCGATAGAGCAAGGAAACTCACTCATTAACTTTAGGTCCGTCGTAGGGCAGGGCGGGTAATTGACTGAAACATCATGCAGTTCTTCAGGAAGCATTCATTGAGAATGGATTACGTTTATGTTCCACCCTACTCCTTCCAACTTGGTCTTCAGTGTCCTGGGTTTCCAGCATCCCTGTACACTGTGCTTTTGTTTTTAGACAGAGTGTCACTCTGTCACTCAGGCTGGAGTGCAGTGGCACCATCACAGCTCGCAGCTCACTGCAACCCCTGCCTCTTGGATTCAAGTGATTCTCATGTTTCAGCCTCCTAAGTAGCTGGGATTTCAAGCACCTGCCAACTCGCCCATCTAATTTTTGTATTTTTAGTACAGAGGGGGTTTCACCATGGTGGCCGGGCTGAACTTGAACTCCTGGCCTCAAGTGATCCCTCCACCACAGCTTCCCAAAGTCCTGTGATTACAGGCATGAGCCACTGAGACTGGCCTGTGCTATCTCTAAATATGGAATTGCTGGGCCTCACATGGTGGCTCATCCCTGTAATCCCAGCACTTTGGGAGGCTGAGGCAGGCGGATCATAAGGTCAAGAGATCGAGACCATCCTGGCCAACATGATGAAACCCCGTCTCTACTAAAATACAAAAATTAGCCAGGCATGGTGGCACATGCCTCTAATCCCAGTTACTCGGGAGGCTGAAGTGGGAGAATTGCTTGAACCTGGGAGGCAGAGGTTGCAGTGAACTGAGATCACACCACTGCACTCCAGCCTGGCAATAGAGAGAGACTGTCTCAAACAAACAAACAAAAAACAACAAAAAAAGGAAATATTGGTATTTTTGTTGGTGTGATACTATTGTTTTAGCCCAAATCTGAAATCTGAATTGTTTTGTATTGAGACTATTTATGGAGTATTTTAATTCACTAAAATTCCAAATTGAACAAAGATACACTTAATTAATTTAAAAATAATTTTTCCAGGCCAAGTGCAGTGGCTCGTGCCTGTTTTCCCAGCACTCTGGCAGACTGAGACAGGCGAATCACTTGAGGTCTGAAGTTCAAGACCAGCCTGGCCAGCACGGCAAAACCCCATCTCTACTAAGAATGCAAACATTAGCTGGGCGTGGTGGCGCCTGCCTGGAATCCCAGTTACTGGGGAGGCTGAAGTGGGAGAATTGCTTGAACCTGGGAGGCAGAGGTTGCCATGAGCTGAGGTATCACCACTGCACTCCAGCCTGGGCAGCAGAGTGAGACTTTGTCTCAATAATGATACTTTTTCCATACTTCACATTTCTATACTATTTTCAAGAGTCAGAAGATAACACCCACAAAGCAGAGCATCTGATGCAATAATAATATTCTTTTTTGTTTTTTTTGAGATGGAGTCTCCCTCTTCATCCAGGCTGGAGTGCAGTGACATGATCTCAGCGCACGGCCACCTCCACCTCCTGGGTTCAGATGATTCTCCTGCCTCAGTCTCCTCCAGTAGCATGGTGCATACCGCATGCCCGGCTAATTTTTGTATTTTTAGTAGAGATGGGATTTCGCCATGTTGGCCAAGCTGGGGTTGAACTCCTGACTTCAGGTGATCCTACCGCCTCGGCCTCCCAAAGTGTTGGGATTACAGGCATGAGCCACCACACCCGGTCACTGATGCAATAATAATATTCTTAACTCTGGTTCAGAGACTTTTTGAAGAAGCAGATAATGAGCATGACAGTATTAGAACTGATATGGGGATTCGATTAAAATCTCCATCTAGGTTGGGCGTGGTGGCTCACACCTATAATCCCAGCAGTTTGGGAGGCCATGGCAGGTGGATCACTTGAGGTCAGGAGTTGGAGACGAGCCCAGCCAACAGGGTGAAACCCCATCTCTACTAAAAAATACAAAAATTTGCCAGGTGTGTTGGTGCATACCTGTAATCCCAGCTACTCAGGAGGCTGAGCCACGAGGATCACTTGAACCCCAGAGGTGGAGGTTGTAATGAGCCGAGATCGAGCCACTGCACTCCAGCCTGGGCAACACAGTGAGACCCTGTCTCAAAAAACAAACAAACAAAAAAACCCACCCATACCTTTAAAACTGAAAGATCAAAAGAAAGCAGAACAATCTTTTTGGAGCAAAACATACGCTTGTTGTCAATAAACAGATTGCAGTTTTAACCTTTCCCCTCAGAATTCTGTCAGATAGTCTTAAAGTTATCAAAATGAAATGGGATTATTTAAAGATGAAGGACTTAAGGAAAAATATTTGGCCAGGCACAGTGGCTCACGATTGAAATCCCAGCACTTTGGGAGACAGAGATGGGTGGATCACTTGAGGTCAGGAGTTCGAGAGCAGCCTGGCCAATGTGGTAAAACCCCATCTCTACTACAAATACAAAAATTAGCCAGGCATGGGGGTGGTGCCTGTAATCGCAGCTACTTGGGAGGCTGAGGCAGGAGAATTGCTGGAATCCCGGAGGAGGAGGTTGCAGTGAGCCAGGATCTTTCCATTGCACTCCTGCCTGGGGACAAAAGCAAAACTCTGTCTCAAAAAAAAAAAAAAAAAAAAAAAATTAAAGTTATTTCTTCATCTTCCCTAAACAAGTGAAGTTTCAGAAAAAGCGTTTTGTTTTTTTTTTCAGCAGCCAGAAATATTTACATAAAAATTATCTCACAACTCCAGACGCTTTTTATATTTAAAGGTTGCTTTTTAAAAAATCAGTGCTGGTTGGGCGAGGTGACTCAGCCTATAATCCCAGCACTTACGGAATTCGGATGTATCACTTGAGGTCAGGAGTTTGAGACCAGCCTGGCCAACATGGTGAAACCTCATCTCTACTAAAAATACAAAAAAATTAGCTGGGTGTGCTGCGGGCGCCTGTAATCCCAGCTACTGGGGAGGCTGAGGCATGAGAATTGCTCGAGTCCAGGAGGTGGAGGTTGCAGTGAGCCAAGATGGCGCCACTGCAGTATAGCCTGGGTGATAGGGTGAGACTTTGTCTCAAAAAAAAAAGAAAAAAAAATCAGTGCTATTTTGTGTTCAGGGTTTTATGATTAAACTTCTATACTTGTCTATTGCACTAAGTTGATTATTTTTATTGTTAGACTTTAGATTCATGGGGTGCATGTGCAGGTGTGTTACACGAGTACATTGTGGAGTGCTAAGGTTTGGGCTTCTAGGGAACCCTCACCCAAACAGCAAGTGTGGTCCCAACAGGTAGTTTCCCAGCCTTTACCTCCTCCTCCCTCCCCAGCTTTGGAGCTCCAGTGTCTATCGTTTCCATCTTTCTGTCCATTTGAACCCATTGTTTAGCTCCTATTTATTTATTTTTTGAGACAGAGTCTCTCTCTATCGCCCGAGCTGGAGTGCAATGGCGCAGTCTCGGCTCACTGCAACCTACGCTTCCCTGATTCAAGCGATTCTCCTGCCTCAGCCTCCCAAGTAGCTGGGATCACAGGCATACACCACCACACCTGGCTAATTTTTATATTATTAGTAGGGGTGGGGTTTCACCATGTTGGCCAGGCTGGTATCGAACTCCTGACCTCAAGTGACCCCCCCCTGCTTTGGCTTTCCAAAGTGCTGGAATTACAGGTGTGAGCCATCGTACTCAGTCTATTTTTTTGTTTTTTTGAGACGGAGTCTTGCTCTGTCACCCAGGCTGGAGTGCAGTGGCGTGATCTCGGCTCACTGCAACCTCTGCCTCCCGGGTTCAAGTGATTCCCCTGCCTCAGTCTCCTGAGTAGCTGGGATTACAGGTGCATACAACCACGCCTGGCTAATTTTTGTATTTTTAGTAGAGATGGGGTTTCACCATCTTGGCCAGGCTGGTCTCGAACTCGTGACCTTGTGATCCACCCAACTTGGCCTCCCAAAGTGCTGGGATTATAGGCATGAGCCACCATGCCTGGCCAAACTTGGTCTGTTTTTAAATAATACTTAATTATCTTTCATTTTATTTGCTAGTAATTTAGAGTAGAATTATATAAGAATGTTGATTTAATCTTTTTTTTAAATTTTGAGACAGGGTCTCACTCTGTCACCCAGGCTGGAGTGTGATGGCTCAGTCATGAATCACTGCAGCCTCAAATTCCTGGGCTCAAGCGATCCTCCCACCTCAGCCTCCTGAGCAGCTGGGACTACAGGCACAAACTACCATGCCCAGCTAATTTTTGTATTTTTTGTGGAGACAGGGTCTTGCTATGTTGCCCAGCCTGGTCTCAAACTCCTGAGCTCAAGCAATCTGCCCACCTCAGCCTCTCAAAATGCTGGGATTACAGGCATAAACCACTGCCCCTGGCCTAATAATATAGAATTTTACTTAATGTTTCATAATCTGATTTTAAAAGTTTATATATGAAATGTATTTAAATATGTAGCTTGATATTTTGAAAAACATTTGAATTCCTAACAGATTATAAAATACTAGTTGTGCCTAGGAGTCAGAGGTTGCAGTGAGCCAAGATCACACCATTGCACTCCAGCCTGGCTGACAGAGCCAGGCTCCATCTCAAAAACAAAAAAAACCAGTTGTGTTAGGGTTCAAATCAGGTGCAGAACCAGTAGGAGAGATATACAGACACAGATACAGATAAACATACAGGGACACACATCTGCATGGATAGATTTATTTATAAAATGGTGGCTTCTGGCCAGGCGCAGTGGCTCACACCTGTAATCCCAGGACTTTGGGAGGCTGAGCAGGCGGGTCACTTGAGGTCAAGAGTTCAAGACCAGCCTCGCCAACATGGTGCAACTCTGTCTCTACTAAAAATACAAACTTAGCCGGGCGTGGTGGTGTATGCCTGCAGTTCCAGCAACTCAGGAAGTTGAGGCAGGAGAATTGCTTGAACCTGGGAGGTGGAGGTTGCTGTGAGCCGAGACCAAGCCACTGCACTCCAGCCTGGGTGACAGAGGGAGACTCCATCTCAAACAAAAAAACCACGTAGAGACATACATCTGCATCAATAGATGTGTGTGTAAAACCTTGGCTTCTGCATTTGTGGGGCTGGCTAAGCAAGCCCATAGTCCACAGGGCTGCCTGTCAGGAGAGGACAATCACGGGCAGGCTGGAGCCACACAGGCAGGGCCAAAGCTTGTTTTTCACAGGCACTCAGGAAGAAAGATCCAGACAGAAGGGAGCACAATTGTGGACTCAGCTGTTATTTGAAGTCTGTGCTCCAGGAAGTCCTAAGCCCACTCTTTGAAAAAAAAAAAAACAAAACAAAACATAAAAACTTTTTGGCTGGGTGTGGTAGCAAGCACTTACAGTCTCAGCTGCCCGGGAGGTTGAGGCGGGAGAATCGCTTGAGCCCAGGAGTTAGAATCTAGCCTGAGCAGCATAACAAGACCTTGATTCTAAAAAAGGTTGTATTATTTTGTTTTTTGTTTTTAGATTTTAATAGAGACCGTGTGGCCCAGGCTGGTCTCGAACTCCTGAGGTCAGGCAATCCACTCAACTCAACCTCCCAAAGTGCTAGGATTACAGGCATGAGTCACTGCGCTGGGCCTCTAAAAAAGATTTAAAAAATAGTCCGAGCGCAGTGGCTTACGCCTGTAGTCTCAGCACTTTGGGAGGCCAAGGCGGATGGATCCCTTGAAGCCAGGAGTTCGAGATCAGACTGGCCAACATTGTGAAACCCCGTCTCTACTAAAAATACAAAAATCAGCTGGGCACGGTGGCGCATGCATGTAATCCCAGCTGCTCTGGAGGTTCAGGTGGGAGAATCCCTTGAACCTGGGAGTCAGAGGTTGTAGTGAGCCGAGATCGCGCCGCTGCACTTCAACCTGGGTGACTGAGTGAGACCCTGTCTCAAAAAAAATAAAAATTTAAAAATAAAACATTTTTAATTTTTAAGTTTTTTTTTTCTTTAGCAGCACACTGCGAAGTTGAGTAGACTTTTAAAACAGTTTTAGACTTACAGACAAATTGCCAAGAGAGCATAGAGTTCACATATACCCTTGAACCTGACTTCCTTGTTACTAACATCTTAAATTAGAATGGTAAATTGCTACAGTTGAAAAACCTGACCGGGCTTGTTAGCTCATACCTATGATCCCACAATTTTGGAAGGCCAAAGTGGGAGAATTACTTGAGTCTTAGAGTTCAAGACTAGCCTGGGCAATTTAGTGAGACCTTGTCTCAGTTAAAACAATATTTTTTTAAATGAAAAAATTGCCGGGTGCGGTGGCTCTCGCCTGTAATCCCAGCACTTTGGGAGGCCAAGGTGGGCAGATCACGAGGTCAGGAGTTCGAGACCAGCCTGATCAATATGGTGAAACCCCATCTCTACTAAAAATACAAAAAGTGAAAACATTTTTTGAGAGATGGGATCTTGCCCTGTTGCCCAGGCTGGAGTGCAGTGGCCCAATCACAGCTCACTGCAGCCTCAAACTCCTGGGCTCAAGCAATTCTCCCTCAGCCTCCCTAGCAGCTGGGACTATAGGTGCATACCACCATATTGACTAACTGAAAAAGAAAAAAAATGTAGAGCGATTCAGTCTTGCTATGTTGCCCAGGCTAGTCTCAAACTCCTGATCTCAGGATCATCCCACCTTAGCCTCCCAAAGTGCTAGGATGAGAGCCACTGTGTCCAGCCCCAGTACACCAATACTGATGCATTACTATTAACTGAGGTCCGTCTTGATTCAGATTTCTTTTTTACTATTTCCCTTAATGCCCTTTTACTGTCCCAGGATCTCATCCAGGAGACCATACTACATTTAGTTAAGTCTCCTCAGGATTGCTGGAGTCAGTGCCTCGATCTCAGCTCATGGCAACCTCTGCCTACTGAGTTCAAGCAGTTTTCCCGCCTCAGCCTCCTGAGTAACTGGGATTACAGGCTCATGCCACCACACCCTGCTAATTGCTTTCTTTTCTTTTCTTTCTTTCTTTTTTTTTTTTTTTTTTGAGACAGAGTCTCGCTTTGTTGCTCAGGCTGGAGTGCAGTGGTGTGATCTTGGCTCACTGCAATCTCCCCCTCCCAGGTTCAAGTGATTCTCCTGCCTCAGCCTCCTGAGTAGCTGGGATTACAGCTGTGCACCACCACATCAGGCTAATTTTTGTATTTTTAGTAGAGACAGGGTTTCACCATGTTGGCCAGGCTGGTCTCAAACTCCTGACCTCAGGTGATCCGCCCACCTTGGCCTCCCAAAATGCTGGGATTACAGGTGTGAGCCATGAGACCCAGCCTTAATTATTTTTAAATGGACTCACAGGTGGACTCATGGATATTTATTTTATACATTGAATTATAATCCAGTACCACTTGACGTATTTTGTTGTTGACTTTGTCCAGCTTTGCTCATTTGGAAACTCTTCCAGTTGGCTCTTGTGTCCCTTACAGATGGGGTCTTGCTGTGTTGGCCAGGATGGATGCAAACCCCTGGGCTCAAGTGATCCTCCTGCCTCAGCCTCCTGAGGTGCTGGGACTAAGAGGGTGTGCCACTGTGTCCCATTAACATCGTTGTGTGTTTGTGTATGCATGCGTATGTGTGTTTGTGTTTGAGGTCTTCCCTATTTTCTGACCCTGTAAGATGCGTCAGGCTCCTCTTGTATATTTCCTGCCCTAGTCTTTGAATAATCAGCCATTTTCTCCAAGGAGCTCTGGTTTCTTCTTCTTCTTCTTTTTTGACACGGAGTCTTGCTCTTGTTGCCCAGGCTGGAGTGCAGTGGCATGATCTCGGCTCACTGCAACCTCCGCCTCCTGGTTTCAATCAATTCTCCTGCCTCAGCCTCCCGAGTAGCTGGGATTACAGGCATGTGCCACCACATCCGGCTAATTTTTGTATTTTTAGTAGAGACGAGGTTTCACCATCTTGGCCAGGCTGCTCTTTAACTGCTGACCTCAAGTGATCCACCCGCCTCGGCCTTCCAAAGTGCTGAGATTACAGGTGTGAGCCACTGTACCCCAGCCGGAGCCCTCGTTTTTCTTTTAATTGAAGAATGATAGTAGATTATGCCTGTAATCCTAGCACTTTGGGAGGCCTAGGCAGGCAGATCACTTGAGGTCAGGAGTTAAAGACCAGCCTGGCCAACATGGTGAAACCTCATCTCTACTAAAATTACAAAAATTAGCTGGATGTGGCAGCGTGTGCCCATAGTCCCAGCTACTGGGGAGGCTGAGATAGGAGAATCATTTGAACCTGGGAAGCGGAAGTTGCAGTGAGCCGAGATTGTGCCACTGCACTCCAGCCTGGGGGATAGATCGAGAGTCTGTCTCAAAAAACAGAACCAGAAAAACCCAAAACAACAACAACAACAAAACTCCCAATATCTGAGAGCTGATGTCACCGGGCTGTCATCCCTTCTAGGCCCTCTCCTTGCAGAGTGAGGAAGTATGTGTGTAGTCACCTGTGTACATTCACACACGGAAAATTACTTCTCTGTGTAAGCATCTGCATCCACACTAAGCTAAACATGCGTCCATCCTGGCCCCTCCAGCTCTGATCCATTACCACATACATCACTGTGGTCCCTTCCCCTTGCCTGAGCCTTCTTTTAAAGGATCACAACTGACCGAGTCAGGCCTCAACCCAAGTTATCTCCCTTTTGATTAACTTAAAAGCAACTGGTTAATTTGCCTCTCATGTTCCAGATCCCTTTAGTGTTTGATCAAATGACAGGGAGGAGCTGAGTGGTTGCGACAGAGTGCCTGCTGCCTTTCTTTCATCCTCTGAGACAGTGTCTCGTGTAGCCCTAACTGGGGTTGTACTAGAAAGAATTCTAGGGTCTGTGTTTCAGCCTGTCAGGTTGCCCCGCCCCGCCAGTGTGAGTGCCAGTGTGGGGGTACGATGCCCAGATAGCGTGTCCACTACTCTAGTCAACTTATGACCCCCAGCTTCCAGCACGGGTCCATTGCGGTCCAATTCCCTCCCCCTCAACGTTGGAGCCTAACTCAAATCCAGCGTGAACAAGCAGCTGCAGCCTCCTCTGGCTGTTTCAGGCCCATCAGGTCTCCCCTTTGTTGATTCTCTTGTATCTCACACCCATAACCCCAAGACTTTCCCACAGGAACACGGAGATTTCTTTCAAAAATGGAGCACTTTGGGAGGCCAAGGTGGGCGGATCACTTGAGGTCAGGAGTTTGAGACCAGTGTGGCCAACATGGCAAAACCCCCTCTCTACTAAAAATATAAAGCAAATTAGCCAGGGTGGCACCTGCCTGTAGTCCCAGCAACTCAGGAGGCTGAGGCGTGAGAATTGCTTGAACCTGAGAGGTGGAGGTTGCAGTGAGCCGAGATTGAGCCATTGCACTCCAGCCTGGGCAATAGAGGGACACTGCTCAAACAAACCAAAAAAATACTGAAAATGGGGTTCAGGCTGGGTATGGTGGCTCATACCAGTAATCCTAGCACTTTGGAGACTGAGGCAGGAGGATTGCTTGAGCCCAAGAGTTCAAGACCAGCCTGGTCAGCATAGCAAGACCCAATCTCTACAAAAAATAAAAAAATAAAAATTAGCAGGCATGGTGGGGTGTGCCTATAGTCCTAGCTACCCGGGAGGCTGAGGCGGGAGTATCACTTGAGCCTGGGAGATTGAGGCTGCAGTGAGATTTGGTTGCACCCAGTGCACTCCTGCTTGAGTGACAGAGCAAGACCCTGTCTCAAAAAAATGGGGTTCACTGCTGCTAACAAATATTTCACTTGATCAGTGGTTTGTTTTATGACTGCTTTGGTGATGACTTTATTTATTTGCACCGAGGGCTGTGACATTCCCTTGCTGCTTATGGCCTATAATTGCTACATTCAGCACTTCTGGGGGCACTGGGACCGTATAAGCCTTGCCTGATCCTGGATCTGTGCTATGCTTATTGTGGGCATGTAAATGCTTTGCCAGAAGGTAAACGAGGCCTGGAACTTGATGTGTTGTTCACCGCTGTTTCCAGTGCCTCCAAAAGGGTCTGGTGCATAGTGGCCACTAAGAAATAAGTGTTGGGCTGGGCGGGGTGGCTCATGCCTGTAATCCCAGCACTTTGGGAGGCCAAGGTGGCAGATCACTTGAAGTCAGGAGTTTGAGACCAGCCTGGCCAGCATGGTGAAACCCATCTCTACTAAAAACATAAAAGTTAGCTGGGCACCTACAGTCCCAGCTACTCAGAAGGCTGAGGCACGAGGACTGCTTGAACCCGGGAGGAGGTTGCAGTGAGACAAGATCACACCACTGCACCTCAGCTTGGGTGACAGAGAGAGACCCTGTCTCCAAAAAAGAAAAAAAGAATAGGCCAAGCATGGTGGCTTATGCCTGTAATCCCAGCACTTTGGGATGCTAGGGCTGGCAGATCATGAGATCGGGAGTTCGAGACCAGCCTGGCCAACATGGTGAAACCCTGACTCTACTAAAAATACAAAAATTAGTCAGGCGTGGTGGTGCACACCTGTAATCCCAGATACTCAGGAGGCTGAGGCAGGAGAATCACTTGAAACCGGGAGGCAGAGGTTGCAGTGAGTTGAGATCTTGCCACTGCATTCCAGCCTAGGAGGAGACAAAGTGAGACTCTGTCTCAAAAAAAAAAAAAAAAAGAAAAAGAAAAGAAAAAAGAAATAAGTGTTGACTGAATGAATACAATATCCATGAACTTTTCTATGCAAGCACCTGTGGATGGCATGTACACCTCTATTTGTCCAGGTGTATTATTTTGTGTGTATCCATGGGTGCGTGTGATGGGGGAAGACGAGAGTATTCAGGCAGATCCACAACGGCCATCAGGGACTGCTTTAATAACGTTTCTGGTTTTTATCAAGACAGAGGCTTGCTCTCTTGCCCAGGCTGGAGTGCAGTGGCACAATCATAATTCACGGTAGCCTTGACCTGCTGGGCCCAGGTGATCTCCCACCTCAGCCTCCTGAGTAGCTGGGACTACAGGCATACACAACCACACCTGGATAATTTAAACACTTTTTGTAGAGATGGGATCTCCTCGTGTTTCCCAGGCTGGTCTCAAACCCCTGGGCTCAAGCAATCCTCCTACCTCTGCTTCCCAAAGCATCGGGATTATAGGTGTGAGCCCGCAGTAAGTGCCCATTGTGCCGTCATCCAGTTCGTGGTCATCTGTTTTGACAGGCTGGGAAACAAATACACCTCCAGCAGCTCATGGCCCATCCTCCCAGGGCTGCGTGTATGTCCTGTGGGCATCACGCAAACCACCCCCACCCCGATTCCACCTTGACTGCCAGCCGAGGGTTGTGGCCCACAGCACAGCAGAGATTTGCAGGGATAGAGCAAATAGGCCGGGGGCCGGTGGGGGGGACTGGCTAGTGGGGCCAGGCCAGGCCCAGGTATCTGGGACCTTGCAGATTCATTGCACTGTGAAAATAATATTTACTTGAATGTAATTCACTCTGAAATGCTGTACTTCTCCCTTTGGGGCTTTCTCCTCTCTGCCTCCCCCACCAGGGATCACCAGAGGCCACTGGGGAATGAGGTGGGAAAGAGCCTTTCTTTTGCCTCCTGCAAACTGGCGTCTCTCCAGGGCATGATCCCAGCAAAGAGCCAGCCCCATTGGGGCAGCTCAGAAGTGCCCAGTGGGCACTGAAGCAGAGTGGGATGCACACCCCCCCACCCCCTCGGTGAGCTGCATTAAGGCCTCCAGTGAGGCATCCCAAATGCCTTCCCTGCTCTCTGCACAGATTCCCGTCCTACCTGCTTTTCCTTCTCTGCCCAGACTGGCTCTTCCACCTCCAGCGCCTCCCAGCCTGGGCACTGGCCAGCTGCACTTGCCTTGAATGACTGGCAAGGACAACAGGACCAGGCTGGAATCAACATGAGAGGGGGAACAGAGTATTTCCACAGTCATGGAGTATCTTCCGACAGATTACTTATGAATCACAAAAAAACCCTGTAACTTTGCAGGGGAGAAAACTGGTGAATTTCTCCTTAACCAAATGATCAATCCATCCCAGTATTGGGACAAACAGCCCTCAAGGGCCTCCTGACGTGACTGATTCCCTGAGGAAGTTACAACACACTTCTGGGGCACATAAGTCGTGTACCTCCAGAATGAAAGACAGAAAGAGGGAGGAAATGTTCGGGATTAAAGGAGACGAAGCAGCATGACAGCCAACTGCAACGCATCTTACTAGAAAGGACATAATTGGGACAATCAGGGAAATTGAAGTACGGACTGTACGTTAGATAACAGTGTCATAGTGGTGTTAAATTTCCTTCCTTTGATCATTGTATAAGAGAGTGTTCTTTTCTTTTTTTCTGAGATGAAGTCTTGCTGTGTCCCCCAGGCTGGAGTGCAGTGGCACCATCTCAGCTCACTGCCACTTCCGTCTCCCGGGTTCAAGTGATTCTCCTGCCTCAGCCTCACAGGTAGCTGGGATTACAGGCACCCGCCACCACACCCGACTCTTTTTTGTATTTTTAGTAGAGATGGGGTTTCACCCTGTTGGCCAGCTTGGTCTCGAACTCCTGACCTCAGGTGATCCCCCTGCCTTGGACTCCCAAAGTGCTGGGATTACAGGCATGAGCCACCGCCCCTGGCTGAGAATGTTCTCATTTTTAGGAGACAGTAATGAAGTATTGAGGAGTAAAGGGACATAAGACGGTGTCTGTAATTTTAAATGGTTCAATAATGTTAGCAGTAATAATCTACCTATGTATATATAGAGAGATTAAACTAATGAGGCGAATGTTAATTGGCGAATCAACACTTGGACATTTGATGAAGCAAATGAATATTAGAGTTAATTGTATTCTCACAATTTTTTTTTCTATGTTTTTTAAATAAAAACAGGCTGGGTACCATGGCTCATGCCTGTAATTTCAGCGCTTTGAGAGGCCAAGGCAGGAGGATCCCTTGAGCCCAGGAGTTTGAGAACAGCCTGGGCAACATATAGAGGTCTCTATTTAAAAAAAAAATTTTTTTGAGATGGAGTCTGACTCTGTCGCCCATGCTGGAGTACAGTGGCACTATCTCGGCTCACTAAAACCTCTGCCTCCCAGGTTCAATCGATTCTCCTGCCTCAGCCTCCCAAGTAGCTAGGGTTACAGACGCACGCCATCACACATGGCTGATTTTTGTGTTTTAGTAGAGACAGTGTTCACTGTGTTGGCCAGGCTGGTCTTGAACTCCTGACCTCAGGTGATCGACCCGCCTCGGGCTCCAAAGTGCTGGGATTACAGGCGTGAGTCACCACACCCGGCCTAAAAAAATTTTTTTTAAACCTAGGTGTGGTGGCCTGCACCTATAGTCCCAGCTACTCCAGAGGATAAGGTGGGAGGATTGCTTGAGCCCAGGAGGTGGAGGCTGCAGTGAGCTGAGATCACACCATCACACTGCAGCCTGGGCAACAGAGGGAGACCCTGTCTCAAAAACTCCAAAAAACAAAAAACGTGAAAAACAAGGCCAGGCGTGGTGACTCACGCCTGTAATCTCAGCACCTTGGGAGACTGAGGCAGGTGGATCACTTGAGGTCAGGTGTTCGAAACCAGCCTGGCCAACATGGCAAAACCCCGTCTCTACTAAAAATACAAAAATTGGCCAGGCTTGGTGGTATAAGCTTGCAATTCCAGCTACTTGGGAGGCTGAGGCAGCAAAATCGCTGGAACCCGGGAAGCAGAGGTTACAGTGAGCCGAGATCACGCCACTGCACTCCAGCCTGGGCAACAGAGTGAAATACAATCTCTAAAAAAGAAAGAAAGAAAGTGGAAGGAAGGAAGGAAGGTAGGAAAGGAGGGAAGAAGGGAAAGAAGGAGGGAGGAAAGGAGAGAAGAAAGGAAGGAAGGAGGAGGGAGAGGAAGAAGGGAAAGAAGGAGGGAAGGAGGGAGGAAGGGAAGGTAGGAGGAAGGAAGGAGGGAGGGGAAGAAGGTAGAAAGGAAGGAAGGGAAGAAATCAATCAGGGCACAGATCACAAGAGTCATATGGCTTTCATGGCTTGGTGTGAAGGCTGGCTGAAGTCTTGCTGGCAGAGTTAGGCTGGGAAACACAGGTGGATGGAGCTGCCGGAGGAAACGAATAGAAGTGGAGCTCTGGGCACACTAAGGGAAGAGCAAGTTATCATGGCCTTGAGTGCTTCTGCTAAGCATGCTTTTTGTTTGAGATCGAGTTTTGCTCTTGTTGCCCAGCAATGGTGCAATCTCGGCTTCCTGCAACCTCTGCCTCCTAGGATCAAGAGATCTCCTGCCTCAGCCTCTTGAGTAGATGAGATTACAGGCATGTGCCACCACACCCAGCTAATTGTATTTTTTTAGTAGAGGCCATTTTTTTTTTTTAAGACGGGGTTTCACCATGTTGGTCAGGCTGGTCTTGAACTCCCGACCTCAGGTAATCTGCCCGCCTTGGCCTCCAAAGTGCTTGGATTACAGGCGTGAGCCACCGCGCCTGGCCTTTTTTTTTTTTTTTTTTTAAAGAGACCGGGTCTTCCTTGCCCAGGCTGGAGTGCAGTGGCATGATCATAGCTCACTGCAGCCTCAAACTCCTGGGCTTGAGCAATCCTCCCATCTCAGCCTCCCAAGTAGCTGGGACTACAGGTTAACATCACCACACCTAGTTAACTCTTTTTTGTAGAGAGCAGGTCTCACTATGTTGCCCAGGCTGGTCTAAAACTCCTGGGCTCAAGAGATGTTTCTGCTCAGCCTCCCAAGCAGCTGGGACTGCAGACAGGCATCACCACATTGGCTAACTTTAAAAAAATTTTGTAAAGATGAGGATCTCCTTATGTTGCCCAGGCTGGTCTCCAACTCCTGGCCTCAAGCAATCCTCTTGGCAGAGATCCTCCTGGCAGGACTCTGAGTAACCCAAGTGTCCTCCTGTTCTGTTCCCTGGGTCCCCTCTCCAATGCCCTGCTGGCCTTTATTGCCTTGGCCTCCCAAAGTGTGGAGATTACAGGTGTGAGCCACTGCGCCTGGCCTTTGTTTTTTTTTTTAAAGTGGAGACAGGGTCTGATGATGTTGCCCAGTCTGCTCTGGAACTCGTGGCCTCAAGCAATCCTCTGCCTTGGACTCCCACAGTGCTAGAGTTACAGGTGTGAACCACCTCACATAGTTTTTTTGTTTTTTTTTTTCCTAATGAAATATAACATACAGAAAAGGCCAGGCACAGTGGCTTACTCCTGTAATCCCAGCACTTTGGGAGGCTGAGGCGGGAGGATCACTTGAGCCCAAGAAGTTCAAGACCAGCCTGGGCAATACAGTAAGACTCCATCTCAATTAAACAAAAATAAAGATAAATAAAAAAAAAAATACAGAAAAGCCCACATGTGTATGTAGCTTGATGAATTTTCACAAAGTAAATAAACCAGCTAATTACACCCAGTTCAAGAAACAGCGTAACACCAACCAGTCTCTCTGAAGACACACTAATGCTGCCCCTCGTCACTGTGCCCACCCCTGACTCACTGTGGGGGTTGTGGGGAGTTCCTCCCAGAACTTCTGCTTCCTAAAATTGCTGAGAGGCTGGTGTTTACTTTACTAAACTATGTAGGTAGTTTAGATGCATGGGCAGGTTTGGAAACCATTCTTGGAAGCCTTACAGTCTCCTTGGTTGTAAGTAAAACTAGAGGATGCTTTGCTCTCAGCCTGGGACACAGCACAGCTGTCTGGCTGGATTTCCCCATGGAGCAGTGGGCATTTCCTGAATTTGGGGTCTGCAAAGCACGTGGTGTCAGCTCCCGGGTTCAGGAAGCCCAATTGGTCAGCTCCAGCCTGCTGGGCATGTGGCCCTCTCTCCCCTGGCAGGAGTTGCATGAAGAGGTATTTTTGGAAGGTGCAGGAATTCTGCAGCCACTTGGAAAATGCCTGCTCATAGGCTGGGCTGAATTTTCATTTTCAAATGATGATGTGGCTGAGGGGCCTGACCTGCCCAGTTTTCCAGGATCTAGGGGTGGAGAAAGTCAGGAGTCCTGCTCGTTTTTTTTTCTTTTTCTTTAAATTATATCATCCTTTTCTTTCTGCCTTAAATCCCTGTATCCCAGAAGCTTCAAGAGAACTGTGAGGTGCCTCCCCGCAGCCCACTGCTCTTCGATGCTGTGTGCAGGTAAGTGTTTCACCTTGTCCCAAATTAGCCAGGGCTTTTAGGTCACTTTAGGTGGGGTAAAAGTTTAACTCTCAGTTCTCCATCAAAGATCTTTGGCTCTGGAGTCCTCAGCTGCAGCCTCCCTGGCCTTCCCCGGCAGGACTCTGAGTGACACAAGTGTCCTCCTGTTCTGTTCCCTGAGTCCCTTCTCCTGTGCCCTGCTGGCCTTCATTAATTGCAGCTTTTGCTGTTCATCCATCCATCCATTCATCCATCCATCCATTCATCCATCCATCCATCCATCCATTCATCCATCCATCCATCCATGCATTCATCCATCCATCCATCCATGCATCCATCCATCCATCCATCCATCCATTCATCCATCCATCCATTCATCCATCCATGCATCCATCCATCCATCCATCCATCCATCCATGCATCTATCCATCCATGCATCCATCCATCCACTCCATCCATCCACTGCCAGGCCCTGTGGTGCTGGTTGTGACAGACACAACCGTCTTCTTGGTCTCTGCTCACTGCAACCTCTGCCTCCTGGGTTCAAGCAACTCTCCCGCCTCAGCCTCCTGAGTAGCTGGGACTACAGGCATGCACCACCACACCCAGCTAATTTTTGTATTTTTAGTAGAGATGGAGTTTCACGATGTTGCCCAGGCAGGTCTTGAACTCCTGACCTCGTGATCTGCCCACCTCGGCCTCCCAGAGTGCTAGGATTACAGGCGTGAGCCACCGCGCCTGGCCTCTTATTTATTTGTTTGTTTATTTCAGACGGAAACTTATGACGGAATCTCGCTCTGTGGCCCAGGCTAGAGTGCAGTGGTGCAATCTCGGCTCACTGCAACCTCTGCCACCTGGGTTCAAGCGATTCTCCTGCCTCAGCCTCCTGAGTAGCTGGGACTACAGGCGCATGCCGCCATGCCTGGCTAGTTTTTGTATTTTTAGTAGAGATGGGAATTTCACCATTTTGGCCAGGATGGTCTTGATCTCCTGACCTCATGATCCACCCGCCTCGGCCTCCCAAAATGCTGGGATTACAGGCATGAGCCACTGCACCCAGCCTGTGTCCTTCTTTTATTTTTTATTTATTTATTTTTATTTTAAAAATTCTTTTGGAAGCCCAAGATCAAACCTGTGTTCTTCTTAAGAGCAAAGCAATGCCAAAGAACCCCATAGCAAAAGTGCTGGAGGGTGATGCGGCCTTTTCAGTTCTCAAAGCCCACACATGCCTAGGTATGGTGCATATACTTTCCCTCCAGGAGGTGAGACTGCTGTAATAAGGAGTCCTCACTCATCCTTGGCCAGGTTTTCTTCTCTAGAGATGAATTCCCAAGGCAGGAGCCGTGCAAAGGCTGGCCAAGAAGGGAGAGACTCGCAGCTCTCGCTGGGATGGCAGCAAGCACTGCTCCGTTTCCTCCTCTTCTCGGCCCTGCCAGCGCTGCGTAGGCTGTTTGGAAGAAACAGGCTGTGAGCCTTTTGAATTGCCTCAAGAAGAGGGCAAGGCCGTCTATACTCTCAGGTGAAGTTATCTTTTTTAGTGTTTTCTGAGACAAAGTCTTGCTCTGTTACCCAGGCTGGAGTACAATTGCACAGTCTCAGCTCACTGCAGCCTCTTCATCCCAGGTTCGAGCAATTCTCCTGCCTCAGCCTTCGGAGTTGCTGGGATTATAGGTGCGCACCACCACATCCAGTTAATTTTTGTATTTTCAGTAGAGATGGGGTTTTATCATGTTGACCAGGCTGGTCTTGAACTCCTGACTTCAAGTGATCCACCTGCCTCAGACTCCCAAAGTGCTGGGATTACAGGTGTGAGCCACTGCACCCCGGCTGATGCTCTCTAGTGAGGTTATCTAATTCTGGGCTGATCACCTGGAGAGGTAAGGCCTGGGAGGGAAAACAGAAACACAGAAAGTGTTCAGAAGCTATGAGGCTTATTAAATTACACAGAGGAATAGAAATGTCGTGTGAACCAGATGTGCATATAGGCTTGGACAGTTTTTCAGGAACGAGTTTTCTTTTTTTTCTTTTTTTTTTTTTTAATTTTTTTTTTTTTTTTAAGATGGGGTTTCACCATGTTGGTCAGGCAGGTCTTGAACTCCTGACCTCAGGTGATCCGCCCACCTTGGCCTCCAAAGTGCTTGGATTACAGGCGTGAGCCACTACGTCCAGCCCAGGAACAAGTTTTTCTTTTGAAAAAAAAGTTATGGCCAGGCGTGGTGGCTCATGCCTGTAATCCCAGTACTTTGGGAGGCCAAGATGGGCGGATCACCTGAGGTTGGGAGTTCAAGACCAACTTGACCAACATGGAAAAACTCTGTCTCTACTAAAAATACAAAATTAGCCAGGCGTGGTGGTACACACCTATAATTCCAGCCACTCGGGAGGCTGAGGCAGGAGAATTGCTTGAACCCAGGAAGCAGAGGTTGTGGTGAGCCGAGATCACGCCATTGCATTCCAGCCTGGGCAATAACATCGAAACTCTGCCTCAAAAAAATAATAAAAAAAGTTATGGATTCATTCCTTGTAAACAGGTAATCTAGGCCAGGCATGATGGCTCATGCCTATAATCCCAGCACTTTGGGAGTCCAAGGTGGGAGGACTGCTTGAGCCCAGGAGTTCAAGATCAGTTTGGGCAACACAGCAAGAACCCATCTCTTAAAAAAAAAAAAAATTAGGCAAAAGGCTGGGCATAGTGGCTCACACCTGAAATCCCAGCACTCTAGGAGGTCAAGGTGGGCAGATCCCATGAGGCCAGGAATTCTAGACCAGCCTGGCCAGCATGGCGAAATCCTGTTTCTACTAAAAAAATGGAAAAATTAGCTGGGCGTGGTGGAGTGTACCCATAATCCCAGCTACCCAGGAGGCTGAGGCAGGGGGAATCACTGGAACCTGGGAACCCAGGAGGCAGAGGCTGCAGTGAGCTGAGATCGTGCCACTGCACTTTAGCCTGGGCGACGGACCAAGACTCCATCTCAAAAAAAAAAAAAAAAAAAAAAATTGGCAGGGCATGGTGGCACATGCCTGCAATCCCAGCTACTTGGGAGGCTTAGGCAGGAGAATCGCTTGAACTCAGGAGGCTGAGGTTGCAGTGAGCCGAGATCATGCCATTGCACTCCAGCCTGGGCAACAAGAGTGAAACTCCATCTCAAAAACAAAAAACAAAAAATGACTATATTCTGGTGTCTTTTTTCCTACTAGCACATATACTATATGTGTTGGGGGCAGATTTAGAAAGCATGAAAAGTTCATCTTGTTCTCAATAACCCTGAGCTTTGCTTCAGATCAAGCTGCTTCTTCCTTCTGTCTCAAAGGCTGGACCCTGTCAGCTATAGACAGTGTAGCCCCCGGGTCACGTGAAGCTGTTCTGCTCAGGGAGACATCCTGCCATGTGACAGTTTCACTGAAAGAATCGTGTCCTTTGTTCTTACTGAATTCCCACGTCTATAATTCGTTCTTACAGTTCAATACGTGCTAGGAGGGCCAGTGCCAGCTCCCCCACCTCGCCACTCAATTCTTTTTCCAGGTCTTATAGGTGGGGGGAGGATTTTCTGGGCAGTGCGGGAGGTCATCTCCCATCTGCATCTCTACTTTGTGGAGAGAGCCTGTCAGGGGCTGTGCACCGGCGGTGGTTCCGTATTACTGAGGTCATGGCAAGTCCTTCTCCTGCAGAGGTGTGAAATGTAGAAAGCAGAATGGAACTTGGGCCTTGCTTAACATTAAAAGACTGCTTAGAGGATTGCTTGAGGCCAGGAGTTTGAGACTAGCTTGGGCAACATAGCTAGACCCTGTCTCTAAAAGCAAAACAAAGCCTGGGCATGATGGCTCACACCTGTAATCCCAATAAGTTGGGAGGCCAAGCAGGCGGATCACCTGAGGTCAGGAGTTCGAGACCAGCCTGGCCAACATGGTGAAACCCCATCTCTACTAAAAAATACAAAAAAATTAGGCGGGCATGGTGGCAGGTGCCTGTAATCCCAGCTACTGGGGAGGCTGAGGTAGGAGAATTGCTTGAACCCAGGAGGTGGAGGTTGCAGTGAGCTGATATTACACCATTGCACTCCACCCTGGGCAACAGGAACGAAACTCCATCTCAAAAAAACAAAAACAAAAACAAAATTGCTATCTACAGTCTTACAGTGATTTTTCTCTTTTTCTCTCTTTTTCTCACAGTGAATTTTCTCATCTCTGTATACACACACACACACACACACACACACACACACACACACACACACTTTTTTCTTTTGGGGGAGAGGCTAGGTCTCACTCTGTCACCCAGGCTGGAGTACAGTGGGGCCATCATGGCTCACTGCAGCCTAGAACTCCTGAGTTTAAGGGATCCTCCTGCCTGGGCTTTCCAAGTGCTGGGATTACAGGTATAAGCCACCACACCCAGTCAGTTTTGTTATCTACAGAATGAGATATAATATGTACCTTAGACAGTTGCTGTAAAGATCAAAATGAGGTCCACACAAAAACTTCTACATAAATGTTCATAGCAGCATCATGTATAGTAGGCAAAAAAAGTGGAAACAGATGTCCCTCAATGGATTAATGGATAAATAAAAGGTGAGGTTGGGTCAGGCACGGTGGCCCATGCCTGTAATCCCAGCACTTTAGGAGGCCAAGGCAGGCAGATCACTTGAGGCCAGGAGTTTGAGACCAGCCTGGGCAACATGATGAAACCCCATCTCTACTAAAAATACACAAATTAGCCAGGCATAGTGGCACATGCCTGCAATTCCAGCTACTGTTTGGAAGAAACAGGCTGTGAGCCCTGATTGTTCCAGGGAAAGCTGAGGCACGAGAATCACTTGAGCCTGGGAGGTAGAGGTTGTAGTAAACCAAGATCACATGACTGCACTCCAGCCTTGGCAACAGAGTGAGACTGTCTAAAAAAAAAAAAAAAAGGTGATGTCCGTTCAATGGAATATTATTTGGCCATAACAAGGAATTAAGTACCGATACGTGCTGCAACATGGATGAACTTTGAAAATTTTATACTAGGTACAAAGAAGGTAGTTACCTTCCCGAGTTCAAGCAATTCTCCTGCCGCAGCCTCCGGAGTAGCTGGGACTACAGGCGTCCATCACCACGCCCGGCTAATTTTTGTATTTTTAGTAGAGACGGGGTTTCACGATGTTGGCCAGGCTGGTCTCGAACTCCTGACCTCAGGTGATTCACCAGACTTGGCTTCCGAAAGTGCAGTAGACAGCAATTTTGAATACGGCTTTTAGATTCTGCACTCATGCCTTTTCTACTCCATGTCAATGGAGTTGAAATAATTGCTTTGACAGAACCTGATGTAGATGTGCTTGTAGGAAGAAACTAAAATGAATGGATCGTTTTGTGACATTTCAGCCCTTCCCCCACCTTTCTTTTGCTTCTTTACCTTTTTCTCCCTTCCTGGTTTTCACTTCTTTTAGGACGTCAGCACCCTCCCCCCACCTCTGTGGTTGGGAGGGGAATCTACTATTGCAGGTCTACACTCCAGTGCGGATGAAATAGTGTGCGAGTTCGATATTTGCGTTTGCGCGTTATCTCCCCCCAGGAAACAGCTCCTCCGCCAGCAGCGCGCAAAGGTGGGATCTGAAGCAGTGGACAGGCAGAGGAGGGGGGGGGATTTCCAGGAAAAGCCCATTTTCTTGTCCTGTCCTGGGGTTTCACAGATGAAGGCCTCTCGGCCACCCACGTGGGGTGGGGGCGGTGAGGACGCCACATGCCCGCGGCTCGACTGCAGCCAGGGCACGCGCGCCGTTGCTAGGGCAACCACCCGGCCGTGCCGGGGGCTGCCGGGAAGCCCCCCTCGGGAGCGCGCACGGGCAGGGCGGCGGGGGCGCGGGCCCGGCTGCGACGTCAGACTCCCGCCCCTCGGAGCCCGCGGGACCCAGCTCCATCCTCAGCCCCGCCTCCCTCGGCGGGCAGCCGGCCGGAACTCTCGAATCAGAGCAGCCGACACATCGCCCGCTCAGCCAATCGCAGCGCGCGTGTGATCCCGCGACCGCCCCGGACCCTGGCGGCCGGAGCCGAGGCGGCTACCGCGGGAGTCGCTGCTGAGGCGGCCGCGGGTGCGGGTGGCGGCGGCGCTGCTCCGCGGGGCCGAGCTGGGCTGGCAGCTGCAGGCGCCTGGCGGTGTGGGCGGGCTCCCTAGTGGCTCCCGACCGCGCGCGGTGGGACTAGCGGCTGAGCCCAGGATGCCGGCGAGGCGGCGCGGTGGCTCTTCACTCGTCCCAGGTAAGGAGAACGCGGCGCTCGCCGCGGCTCCGCTCCCCAAGCACCGCCTCCCGCCCGGCCCCGAGCGCAGTCCTGGCATCCCTCGGCCCCTCGTCGTCCCCGCCCGCTGCCTCCTGCTGGTCCAACCCCGCGCCCGAGCGCGGAGTCCCGGGTCTGGCCCGCGCGGCCCCCGCTCCCACGCCCCTTCCCCCATCGCCAGCGTTTCCCGGGCTCGGCTTCGCCCCGGCCGCGGGCGCCTCCCTGCCCGCTCCCCCTCTGCCGCTTCCGTCCCTTCTCGCGGCCCTGGGACCGCGTCCCCGCCCCGGAGTTCGCTGGGATGAGACCCCCATGTCGCCGGGGTCGGACTTTGCCCCGCCTCTCCCCCCGGCTGCGCTTCTCCAGCTCGTCGCCCTGTCACCCTACCCGTTATACGTTGTCCTCTCTGCAAAGCAGTCGCCCGCCCCCGCTCCACGTGTCCCTGGGTCTTGCGCTTTTGCTCCCAGGGCGCCTTTCTTTCCCAACTCGTGTCTTCTCCCCTCCCTTTGACCACCCACCATCGCAGTCTCCTCTTCCTTCCCTTACACTTAAACCTCCAGACACTTTCCCACTCTCTGGAATGCCAGATCCATCGCTTTTTTTTTTTTAGAGATGGAATCTCTCCATGTTGGCCTCGAGCTCCTGAGCTCAAGCCATCCTTCTGCCTCGGCCTCCCAAAGTGCTGGGATTACAGGCACGAGCCGCTACGCCCGGCCCAGATCCGTAGAGTAATGTCTTCATTCGTCCCTACATGAGCCGCACCCCATAACGTGTAAAGTGCCTTGCCCCAGAGTCTAGCACACAGTAGGCCTGGCACATGGTGGGGGGGTCACGCATGTTACTCTCTTCTTCCTTCCAGGCCTTTCGTATTTTCCAGATGATGGTAGCAGGAAGTCCAGTGTTCACAGGGATTTGACTTTACCTGAAGAATGGTATGGGAGATGGCAGGAGAAATTGGCGAACTCCAGTAAAGCAAGCAAATGGTCAATTACTTACTGCATTCATTAAGAAGAAACGGAATTCTGCTATCCGTGTCATGTATTGTTTTATGTTCATTGCCTTTGTAAAGGATTCTTAGGGTGCTTGTCAGCGGGCTTTGCAGTATAATTACTCCCCATTCACTCTCCATCCCCATCTGCAGTTTAGGGAACCTTTCTTTTAGGAAGAGCGAGCCCCTACCTCCCAGCTAAAATGGCATAGTATATAAGCAGTGTTGCACGGGTTTATTTGTTAGCTGGACTGTCTAGGGAGCTGCAGTGAATTTTCATCTTTTAAGATCCAAGAGGAATCAGGATTTGGATTTGCTGTAATCAGCTGCTGTATAGATCAGCTACGCTTAAGAATGAAACTTCTGACAAGTTCTCTAAGAGTGAAAGAGGAATTATCCACTTCTCTCCCTCCGCCTCTCCAAACACTGGCTCTTGGAGGAAATAGTGAGTTGATTTTTAAAAAACAGTAAGATGCGTTTGACTTTTTAAAGTGATAAAAGCATCATCCTTGGCCCTGTGCTATTCTTGCCACATTTGCTCTGATGGTCTCAAGCCTGGATGAATCAGTCAGCTTTTTCTGCTCCTGGGATCCCAGGGCAGGCTGGCGAAAGTCATGTAACTAAGCTGCTGGGTGCTGTTTCTGCACTTCTGGATCCTGGAGATCCTTTGACTTACCCTCTAGATTCCTCTTTCATCCTAAAATCTAAATGGCTCTTCACAGATCTTTACCGTTCTTCTCTGACTCTGTCCTACTCTTGCCTTCTCTTCATTGCTTGTTTTGCCTCTTAACTTTGCAGAAGAAATTGGTGGGCATCAGCCCTG
Organism: Ateles fusciceps; assembly: GCA_036589455.1. Lineage (NCBI taxonomy): Eukaryota > Metazoa > Chordata > Mammalia > Primates > Atelidae > Ateles > Ateles fusciceps. The sequence continues at coordinate 632,157 of JAZHEH010002106.1, read as the reverse complement.
AACTCTTAAGGAGCTGTAATTTTTGTCTGTGCCTATCTGTATCTGATTTCTAATATCTTTTCCTTTGATCTTAGAGGAAGAGGGGTCTTCCTTTCTAAAGCTAACATCTTTGATCTCTCCCCATATACATATTTCCTCAGGTTTCCACCATCCAGACCAAAACAAAGCTTTTCTTGTTGCTTCCCTTTTCTTTTTTTAGTCTTCTCAGATTAACGTGGCATTCCTTAGGGTTCCATTTTTGTTCTTTTCTCTAATTTCCTTATGTGATTACACTTCTTTTCATGGCTTCAAATAGCACCTGTATATTTATGGTTTTCGAAAATGTCTGTTTGGTCCCCCATTTCTCTTGAACCTCAGGTCCCAATTTTCATCTGCCTACTGTATAACTAACTGTATGTGGATGCTTGGTACTTCAAATGTGGTTACGTTTTCCTTCCCTTTTTCTCTACACATAGCCCCCTTCAAGCACATATACAGACATTCCTCTTATTTTAAGATCTTTACTCTAGAAACCCTAAAATCATCTTCTTTTCTCCCCCACATTAAGTCTAGCATAGATCCTGTTGCTACCTCAGATCTTTTTTTCTTTCTCTTCATAAGACTTTTTATTCTCTCTTCATTGCCAGAAGACTGGTTCAGACCTTGGTTATGCTTTTTCTGAACCTCTGGGTCCTGTAGTCTACTTTGTCCTCCACACTGCTGCTGGCATTGGTTCCATTTCTGAGATATCAGTCTGATCACACTGCTTACTTTCTTTAAAAATTCTTATCAGCTCCCAATTCCTTAGCGTGTTGAGCCAGTCCTTTCAGGCCTCTGCAGCATGGGCGCATCCCCTTCCTGGCCCTTCATGATCCAGAGAAGAAAGCAGTAAGGAAACAGACCATTCACTACAGTATGATCAAGACTGTGACAGGTGACTACAGGATGCTCTGGGAGCACCACCCTGGAGAGAGAGAGGACAAATTTCTGTCCACAGGCACCTAGGACTTTTTCTGTCGCCTCAGTTTGGGTTAGGTGACTCTTTGTGTTCCTACAGCACCCTGTACGTACTTCCGTCTCCATTTTTGCCACTTATACCATTTTTACTTCTTTTTTTTGAGACACAGTCTTGGTCTGTTGCCCAGGCTGGAGCGTAGTGGTCCCATCTCAGCTCACTGCAACCTCCGCCTCCAAGTGTTCGAGTGATTCTTTTACCTCAGCCTTCCGAGTAGCTGGGATTACAGGCACCAGCCACCACACCCAGCTACTTCTTTTTTTTTTTCCCAGTTCTTTTTGCCCAGGCTGGAGTGCAATGGTGTAGTATTGGCTCACTGCAACCTCCGCCTCCCGGGTTTAAGCGATTCTCCTGCCTCAGCCTCCCGAGTAGCTGGAATTACAGGCATGCGCCACCATGCCCAACCCCCCTCCCCCGCCCTTTTTTTTTTTGTGATGGCGTTTCGTTCTTGTTGCCCAGGCTGGAGTGCAATGGCGGGGATCTCGGCTCATTGCAACCTTCGCCTCCCGGGGTCAAGCGAGTCTCCTGCCTCAGCCTCCCGAGTAGCTGGGATTACAGGCATGTGCCACCACACCCAGCTAATTTTGTATTTTTAGTAGAGATGGGGTTTCTCCATGTTGGTCAGACCGGTCTCGAAATAACCGACCTCATGTGATCTGCCCGTCTCGGCCTCCCAAAGTGCTGAGATTATAGGTGTGAGCCACCGCGCCCCGGCCTGTCACACACTTCTGTATGTTACCTTTTCTTCCAAAATGCCCATCTCCCCTTACCTTTCCTTGTCTAGATTCAGCTCTTCTAAAAGTTAGTTTACTGAGTACTGTGTGCCTGGCAATTTGTGAGAAACTAGAGATACAATGAGATATGACGCAGCCCTTTTCCTTAAAGAGTTCACTCTCAAGTCAGGGAGAAAAAAAGAAAACAGAACCTTATAAATAGTAAAAATGGGCTGGGTAACAGTAGCTCATGCCTGTAATCCCAGCACTCTGGGAGACTGAGGCGGGTGGATCACTTGAGATTAGGAGTTTAAGACCAGCCTGGCCAACATGGTAAGATCCTGTCTCTACTAAAAATACAAATATTAGCAGGGGCATGATGGCGGTCGCCTGTAATCGCAGATACTTGGGAGGCTGAAACAGGAGAGTTGCTTGAACCCAGGAGGTGGAGGTTGCAGTGAGCTGAGATCAAGTCATTGCACTCCAGCGTGGGTAACAGAGTGAGACTCCATCTCAATTAAAAAAAAAAAAAAAAGAAAAAAAGAAAACTGTGATAACCTGGTGCTTTTGGGAGAGAACTGGTGATTTGGAAAGGCTGGAGAAGGGGCATGCTGAGCGATGAGGCTGGAAAGGTATATAGGAGTAGCTCATGAGTGACCTTCGTGTGTCCCATTACATAGCTTTATCCTGATGGTAGTGAGGAACCTTTGAAGGATTTCATCCTGGCAGATCTTACGAAGTCTGACTTGTTCCCCATCTCAGGCTTTGTGTCTTGCCGCGTGTCTTGCCTTTTGCCTCAGCCATATAAAATCACCTCCATTACCTGAACATGCCTAAATGGCTTTATGCTTCCTTTTCTCTGTGGAATGCCTTTTTCCACTGTAGCCACCTGTGGATTATACAGGCTTTGGTTATCTCTGCAGTAAAGTCTTCCCACATCTGCCTGCAATCCATCTCTCTTCCTTGCTATTGTATTTACTTGTTTACATGTCTTTTTCTGCTCTAAGGGTAGGGCTTTGAAATCAGAATGGGTTTTGATTCATGGCATCCCCCTACTCTGGCAGGCAACATGAATGAGTATAGTGATCAGGTGTGTTTTGATTATATTTACTTATTTTTCTAGAGATGGGGTCTTGCTATATTGCCCAGGCTGGTGCTAACCTCCTGGGTAGAGGTAATCCTCCTGCTTTGACTTCCCAGAGTGTTGGGATTATGGGTGTGAGCCACTGCGCCTGGCCCCAGGTATATTTAAAGAAAAATCACTCTGATCTCTGGCAAGATTGTAGAGAATAGGTTAGAGAGAGGCAAGACTAGATGCACAAAGACCAGTTAAGGAGGTCATTGTAGGAATCTCAGTGAAAGATGATGAGGCCAGTGAGGCTGAGGGGATAGATTTGAGAGTGAATCTGTGGAATAAGGAGAACTGGTTAGGTGTATAGGTGAGCGAGAGGGAGAAGGAGAGGGTCAAGGATGACTTACTGATTTCTGGCTTGGGTGACTGGCCAATGGTGGTTCTAGGTACTGTTCATTTAGGTAGGAAATACAGGAAAAGAAACAAATTTTGAGGGAAAAGGAGGAAGCCAATGATAACATCTGATACCTAGGAAATAGGCTAGAGAGCAGTTGGGTCTAAGATGGAGATACATTTGGAGGGTCTGTGCTAGAATTGAAACTGAAGTCATCAGAGGTAGGTGAGATTGCCTGATTCAGTGATTTTCAACACAGGCACTACTTAAAAACTACCTGGGAGTTTTAGCCAGGCACGATGGCACATGCCTGTAGTCCTAGGCACGTAGAAGGCTGAGGCAGGAGGATTGCTTGAGCCCAGGAGTTTGGGGCTGCAGTGAGCTATGATCATGCCACTGCTTTCCAGCCTAGTGAGAGTGAGTGCCTTTCTCTCTCTCTCTCTCTCTCTCTTCTCTCTCTTCACACACACACACACAAACACACACACACACACACACACACACACACACACAAAACACACACACACACACACACACACACACACACTCATCCCAGGATAAATACCCCCTTTGTTGACATAGTTTCTTGCTTTTCTGGTTCCATTGCACATTCATTTTATTTAAATTATATCTGCTGTGTCCATTTTTATAAGTAAGGAGTTCCTTGAAGTCCGAAACCATGCCTTATTTATCTTTTCCTTACTGCCTTGGATAGTACTTGATATATTTTAGAAACTTGTTAAAAGTTGGTTGAGTACATCAGTTATAAGTGATATGAAACAGAGTTTGAACTCATGATTTGCAAACTGACCAGCTGTTTCTTTCTTTGCTGCTTAACAGGTCACTAGTCAAATTTGCGTAGCCATTCTTGGTTTAAAAACATAGCCTTGCCGGGCACGGTGGCTCATGCCTGTAATCCCAGCACTTTGGGAGGCCGAGGTGCTTGGATCACGAGTTCAAGAGATCGAGACCATCCTGGCCAACATGGTGAAACCCCATCTCTATTAAAAATACAAAAATTAGCTGGGCGTGGTGGTGTGTGCCTATAATCCCAGCTACTTGGGAGGCTGAGGCAGGAGAATTGCTTGAACCCAGGAGGTGGAGGTTGCAGTGAGCTGAGATCTTGCCACTGCACTCCAACCTGGTGACAGAGTGACACTTTGTCTCAAAAAAAAACCAAAAAACAAAAAAACAAACCAAATACACAACCTTTATAAACTAGAATGGATTAAGATAAATACTGTTTGCTCTGTAATGTCTTGGCTTTTAAGGTGGTTAAACTGTGACAGTTACTACAGAGGTTCATTCAGGCTTTGTCTTTGAAGATACCATTTAAAATAGACTTTATTTCATATGATTAAGGTATATTGATCTTGTATCTTTTTAAAACTAATAGCTCTCATTTTAGGCTCATAAGCTTTGGAATTTTTAACTAGAACGGAAACTGTCAAATTGGCAAAAGATCTTGAAGAGTGGCTTAACAATTTATTTTTAACTAAGAAAATTAAGGAAGTAGGGAATATGCTTTAAGCAAACCCTATACCTGAATGAATCTCACTGGCCTTGGTGATGGGTAGGGAGAAATCACTAATTCTCATGTATTTAAGAACTGTTATTGGAAACACCTGTAATTGCTCATATATTGAAATCAATGTATTTTCTTTTCTGTTTCTTTTTTTTTTTTTAGACAGAGTCTTGCTCTGTTGCCCAGGCTGGAGTGCAGTGGTGCCATCTCGGCTCACTGCAACCTCCGCCTCCTGGGTTCAAGAGATTCTCCTGCCTCAGCCTCCCAAGTAGCTGGGGTTATAGGCGTGCACCCCCACACCCAGCTAATTTTTGTATTTTTGGTAGAGACGGGGTTTCACCTTGTTGGCCAGGCTGGTATTGAAAGCCTGACCTCAAGTGATCCATCCGCCTTGGCCTCCCAAATTGCTGGGATTACAGGCGTGAGCCACGGTCCCGACCTCAGCCTATTTTCTATTTTCCATTTCTCAGGGCTTAGATGTAAACCATAGAATCTTTTGTGTTCTTTTGTTCTTCGTTTTTTTCTTCAGATTTTGTTAGCTGTTTCTTTTTATGGGATTTGTGGTTGACAGTTCTTTGCTTTTAACATTTTAGAATTGTTGAGAAACTTTTTTCAGATGAGAAATCTTGTCATTTGAATTCATTTTCTTATAGGTAACATCCTCTCTCCCCCAGCTGCTTTAGAGGTTTTTTCTATGTCTTTAGTTTTCAGACATTAAATTACGATGTATCTGATTGCACGAATTTCTTTGGGTTTTCCTATTTGGAGTTCTCTTACTTTCTTGAACTGCAGATTTGTCTTTTACCACATTAGAGAAGTTTTCATCACTTCTTAGAATAATTTTTGAGTACCACTGTCTGTCTCCTCTCATTCTGTGACTGAATGTTAGATCTTTTGTTACTATCTCACAGGACGTAAGGCACTATTTTTCTTTTTCTTTCTTTTTATGAGACAGAGTCTTGCTCTGTTGCTCCAGGCTGGAAGTGCGATGGTACGATCTTAACTCACTGCAACCTCTGCCTCCTGGGTTCAAGTGATTCTTTACCTCAGCCTCATGAGTAGTGGGAATACAGGTGCCCACCACCATGCCTGGCTAATTTTTGTATTTGTTTTTTTTTTAGTAGAGATAGGGTTTGGCCATGTTGGCCAGGCTGGTTTCGAACTCCTGACCTCAGGTGATCTACTCGCCTCGGCCTCCCAGAGTGCTGGGATTACAGGGTTGAGCCACCACACCCGGCGAGGGACTATTTTTTCATTTTTTTCCAGTCTTATTTTTTGTCGTTTCGATTGTGCAGTTCTTACTGTTTCAGGTTTACTGGTTATTACCCGTGTTATATTCATTCTTGCTGTTCAGCTAGCCCAGTGAGTTATTATTTTCGTTGTTTTTCAATTCTACAATTTTTATTGGGTTCTTTTTTGTGTATTCTACTTTTTTTTTTTTTGAGACAGAGTCTCACTCTATCCCCCAGGCTGGAGTGCAGTGGCGCAATCTTGGCTCAATGCAACCTCTGCCACCCGGGTTCAAGCGATTTTCTTGCCTCAGCCTCCCGAGTAGCTGGGATTACAGGCGCCTGCCATCATGAGCAGCTAATTTTTACATTTTTAGTAGAGACGGGGTTTTGCCGTCTTGGTCAGGCTGGTCTTGAACGCCTGACTTTGTGATCCACCCACCTCGGTCTCCCAAAGTACTGGGATTACAGGCGTGAGCCACCTTGCCCCGGCTATGTTGGATATTTGGAGTAATGGATCATATTTAAACTTTATGTTTTAGTAGACAGTCACCTTAGAAGGAGCATGTAGGTCCCCAGCCTACCTTTTGATTGGGATATAATTGAGATATAATTCACATGCCACACATTGAACCATTTAAGGTGTAAAATTCATTTACCTTTAGTATATTCATACAGTTGTACATCCATTACCACAATCAATTTTAGAACATTTGCATACCACACACTTCTTAGCCATTATCCTCAACTCTCCTACTCTTCAATTTCTCCATCCCTAGGGAACCACTAATCTGTTTTCTGTCTTTATAGATTTATATTATAAAATAAAAATAGAAATATTTATTTTGAACACATAATAAAAATGGAATCATATATAATATTGTTCTGCTTTATTATTTCATTTTAAGAGTAATATTTACGATTACTCTATATTAACTATTAATATTTACTAGTTTATTATTTTTTATAATTATAAATATAAATTATATTTATTTGTAAATAGTGAGCAGTAATTTTTTTTGTAGTGTTTTTGGTTTCAAAATCTGACTAAAATAGGCCTTATGTAATGAGTTTGGAAGTGTCAGGAATTAGTGCTGCTGGTGCATTGGCTCTTGCCTGTGATTCCAGCACTGAGGGAGGGGCGAGGCAGGCAGATTGCTTGAGCCCAGGAGCTTGAGATTAGCCCGGAGCAACATGGTGAAACCCTGTCTCTACAAAAAATATGAAAATTAGCTGGGCCTGGTGGCACACACCTGTAGTTTCAGCTACTTGGGAGGCTGAGGTGGGAGTCTCTCTTAATCAGGAGGGAGGTGAGATTGTGCCACTGCACTCCATCCTGGGCAACAGTGTGAGACCCTGCCTCAAGAAAATGACAACAACAAAATATATGTAAATGTATAATACAGATTTAATACATATGTTTTAAAATATATATTATATATTTATATATTGTTTTTAATATATATTTTAATACATCAAATGTGTATTATATATTATAGTATATAATATATAAATATATAATATATGCAATAAATATACATTTAATACATATTAAATAAATAGTAATATGTAGTATATGTTTTAAATATATATATTTAATATATTAATCTATATTATATTAAATATATTGAAAAAATATATTTTTTGAGACGGAGCTCGCTCTGTCACCAGGCTGGAGTGCAGTGGTGTGATGTCGGCTCACCACAACTTCTGCCTCCCGGGTTCAAACGATTCTCCTGCCTCAGCCTCCCCAGTAGCTGGGACTACAGGCTCATGCCACCCACGCCTAGCTAATTTTTGTATTTTAATAGAGACAGGATTTCACTGTGTTGGCCAGGATGGTCTTGATGTCTTGACCTTGTGATCTGCCTGCCTCAGCCTCCCAAAGTGCTGGGATTACAGGCATGAGCCACCACGCCTGGCCCTAAGTATATACTTTTAAAAGGAATTATTGTCAATTTGTTTTTTAACTTTTGATACAATTTACCAGTGAAGCCATCTCGTCCTGGTTTTTCTTTGTGGAAAATTTAAAATTACTCATTCAGTTGCTTTAGTTGTTATAGATTTATTCAGATTTTTAATATTTTCTTGAGTCAGTATTAGTTGTTTGTATCTTTTAGGAATTTGTCCATTTCCTCTAGGTTAATTTGTTGGATTACAGTGTTTATGATATTTTTATTCTTGAGAGTTGGTAGTAAAGTCCCCCTTTTCATTACTGATTTTCATAATTTAAGTTTCTCTCTTCTTGGTAGTCTAGCTAAAAGATTGTTAATTTTGCTGATCTTTTCAAAGAACCCGTTTTGGTTTTGTTTATTTCTCTATTCTATTTTCTGTTTTATTTATTTCACTGTAGTCTTTATTATTTTCTTCCTTTGGATGGTTTTGGTTTTATTTGCTCTTTTTCTAGTTTTTTAAGGGAGAAGTTATGTTGTTGATTTGCAATCTTTTTTAATGTAGGTGTTTAGAGGTATAAATTCCCTCATAGTGCTGCTGTTGCTTCATCCTGTAAGTTTAGGTTTTCAATTCAAAGTGTTTTGTAATGTTCCTAATGTTTTCTTTTTTGGGTCATTGGTTATTTAGGAGGGTGATATTTAATTTCCACATATTCGTAAATTTCCCAAACTTTTTTTTGGTTATTGTTTTTTAATTTCATTTCATCTTGGTCAGAGAATATACTTTATATGTTTTCATTTGTTTAAGTATATTGGGACTTGTTCTAAAGCCTAACACATGGTCTTCCTAGAGAATGTTCCATGTCATTTGAGAACAGATATATTTTGCCATTGCTGCTTGGAGGCTTTTATAGATATTTGTTAGATCTAGTTGGTTTGTAGTATTTTAGTCTTCTATTTCATTGCTGATATCTTGTGTAGTTGTTTTATCTGTAAGTGAAGTGGGATATTGAGGCCTCTGACTATTATTGTTAAGTTGTCTATTTCTCATTTCAATTGTCAGTTTTTGCTTTATGCATTTTAGGGCTCTGTTGTTAGTTGCATATATATTTATATTTGTTGTATCTTTTTGGTGAATATTGGATTTTCCCTCATAAAGTGTACTTTTTTGTCTCCTTTTTGGTAACAATTTTTGTCTTCAAGTACATGGTATTGACATTGTATAGTTTGTGTTTGCATGGTATATCTTTTCCCTTTGTTTTGCTTTAGCCTGTTTTGGTCTTTGAATTTAACACGTACCTTTTAGAAAACATATATTTGGGTCATGTCTTACATTTTTTTGTTTATTTTTGGCTCATTCTCCATCTCTGCCTATTAAGAGTGTTTATCCATTTATTTATATGGATATAATTACTAATACATTAGGATTTACAGTTACCATTTTGCTATTTGTTTTTGTGTTTTCTATATGTTTTATGTCTTTATTTATTTTTTGCTTCTCCCATTATTGCACTCTTTTGTGCTAAGTATTTTTAGTTTTTTTCTTTTAGTTTCTTTATCATTCTTTTTTTTATCCCCTCATTTCCTTTCCATAGTGGAAATCCAAGTATTTTCTAGTATGTGTTTTAATTATCTTGTTTCTTTTACTGTATTTTTAATTTCCCTATTATTATAATTAATAACTTAAAACAATCTAGTTTGGGGTAATATTAACTTAATTTCACTAGTGTATAATAACTTTGCTTTAATAGAACCTTGTTCTTTTCCCCCTTTTGTGCTTATTGTCACACTTAAAAGATGTCACATTGTTATATCTTTACATTAAAGTCCGTCAAGTTTTATAATTATTGTTTTGTATGGTTTCTTTTATTAGATAGGAGAATTATAAATAAAATATTATACTGTTTTTTAATCTACCTATGTAGTTACCTTTATTGATGCTGTTTATTTCTTATATAGATTTTAATTACTGTCTTTGGTCCTTCATTTTAGCTCTAAGTACTCCCTTTATTATTTCTCTCATAGGGCAGCTCTTCTAGTGGTGAATTCCCAGTTTGTTTTCATTTTGTTTTTTTAGACAGGGTCTTAGTCTCTACCCAAGCAGGTTGGAGTGAAGTGGCGTGATTTTGACTCACTACAGTCTCCACTTCCCAGGCTCAAGGGATTCTCCTACCTCAGCCTCCCAAGTAGCTGGGACTACAGGAATGTGCCATCATGCCTGGCTAGTTTTTGTATTTTTTAGTAGAGATAGGGTTTCACCATGTTGCCCAGGCTGGTCCTAATTCCTGGGCTCAAGCAGTCTGCCCACCTTGGCCTCCCAAAGTGCTGGAATTACAGGTTTGCACCACAGTGTCCAGCCCAGTTCCATTTTGTTAACTGGGAATGTCTTAATTTGTTCTTACCTTTGCTGAGTGTAGGATTCTTGGTTGAAAATCTTTTTCTTTCAGCACTAGAAATATGTTTGTTATGCGACATTGCCTGCTGGTATCTATGGTTTTTGATGAGAAATCAGCTGTTTATATTGAGAATTTTGTATGGGATGAGTTGTTTTTCTCTTGCTACCTTCAAGATCCTCTGTTTCTGCTTTTGATTGTTTGACTATGATGTGTCTATGTGCAGATCTCTCTGAGTTTTTCCTTTTTCGTGTTTATATCCAAGTTCCTTGGAAGTGTCGATTTGTGTTTTTTGTGTAATTTGGAAGTTTTAGCCATTATTTCTATAATTTTTTTTTTTCCTTTTTCTCTTCTCTCTGGGACTTCTATTATGCATGTGCTGGTATGCTTGGTGATTTCTTACAAATCTGAGGGTGTGTTTGTTTTTCTTCATTAGTTTTCTTTCTGTTCTTCAGACTGGATAATTGGAGTCTTTCTTCTGCCAGCTTAAGTCAGCCATTGACCCTCTCTAGTAAATTTTTCATTGTAATTACTGTACTTTTCAACTCCACAATTTTTAATTTGGTTCTTTTCTAAAAATATTTTCTGTCTCTTTATTGATAAAGATTTAGTCCCTATTTGGTGAGACATCATCCTCATAATTAACTTTCTTTAGATGTGGTCTCTCTTAGTTCTCTAACTTATTTATAGTAGCTTGTTTAAAGCCCTTGTCTAGTAATCCAACATCTGGGCTTCCTCAGGGATAGTTTCATTTGATGGCCTTTTCCCCTGTACTTGGGCCATAATTTCTTGTCCCTTTGTGTGTCTCATAATTTTTTTTTTTTTTGAGACTGAGTCTTGTCTGTTGCCCAGGCTGGAGTGCAGTGGTGCCATCTTGGCCCACTGCAACCTCTGCCTCCTGGGTTCAAGGAATTCTCCTGCCTCAGCCTCCTCAGTAGCTGGGATTATAGGTGCCTGCCACCATGCCTGGCTATTTTTTTTTTTTTTTGTATTTTTAGTAGAGATAGGATTTCACCACGTTGGCCAGGCTGATCTTGAACTCCTGACCTTGTGATCCACCCACTTGGCCTCCCAATGTGCTGGGATTACAGGTGTGAGCCACTGTGTCCAGCCGATAATTTTAAATAGCATAATATGGCGACTTGGAATCTACCACTTCTCTCCTGAGGTTTGTTGTTGCTGTTTGTTTTTGTGACTTTCGGGGACTAACTCTGTAAAGTGTGTATACTTTTTCCTGTGTAACCAGTGATGTGTCTGCTTGGTAGCTTAGTGGCCTATAGTAAGTGGACTGATTTCCTTAATGTCTTGAACCAATAAATCTCGTAGCCTTTACTGAGGAGCGTATTGTATGCTCATTTATATGCTCATTAAGGAGGTGTCTGTGTGTGTGTGTGTTGTGGCACCCTTCAACCCACCAGTAGTTTACAAATGTGCTTTAGTATTTATTTTTCCTGCTTGTATGGAGCATCAAGGTCAGCCAGCAGTGAGAGATGAGAGCCTTCCCAAGTCTTTCTTGGTCATGTACATGCCTTCTAGATTCTCAGGAATGCGTTTGAACTTTTCTAAGCCCTCCATGGACATCTCATTCTCCAGTTTTTCCTTTGAATTTTTTTTTTTTTTTTTTTTTTTTGAGACAGAGTCTTGCTCTTTCTCTCAGGCTGGAGTGCAGTGGCCCAGTCTTGGCTCACTGCAACCTCTGCCTCCTGGGTTCAAGCGATTCTCCTGCCTCAGCCTCCCGAGTAGCTGGGATTACAGGCGCGTGCCATCATGTCCAGCTGATTTTTATATTTTTAATAGAGACAGGGTTTGACCATGTTGACCAGGCTGGTCTCGAACTCCTGGTCTCAGGTGATCTTCCCACCTTGGTCTCCCAAAGTGCTGGGGTTATAGGCATGAGCCACTGCACCCAGCTAGTTTTTTTTTTTTTTTCTTTTCTTTTTTTTTTTTTTTTTTTTTAAAGAGGTGGGGTTTCTCCATGTTGGCCAGGATGGTCTCGATCTCCTGACCTTGTGATCCGCCCACCTTGGCCTCCCAAAGTGCTAGGATTACGGGCGTGAGCCACTGTGCCCGGTTGAGGGTGTTAATTTTTAAAGTCTTCTTCAGAGCTGGGGAGAGAAGAAAGGGACAAATTAAAATGCCACAAAGCTCATTCTGTTTACTGAGAGTTAGTCATTTTTCTTGTATAAACATGTCTTGGATTCTTGTAAGCCTTTGGTTAACTTTCAGAGTTCTGAAAAAGTGGATTTTGACCATTTTTTCCAGTGTTCTCATGGCTTTTATGGAGAAGTAAATCTTCGGAGGTCCTCACTCTGCTGTCCTGGAAGTGCTTCCTTCTGCCTTTGCTCACATTTATATAGTAGAAGAGGTTCATGTGTTATATTTTAGCAGGTTTGTTTAGGTCACTGACAACCCAGAGATTCTATACTTAACGTTTTTTCTATTTTGCTATTATTTCCCTATACTCCGGGTAAGTCGATTATATAAAATTTCCTTAATATGTGTTATCCTCTTCCACTTTGGGACTTTTTGTTATGTTGTTTTCTTTGCTTAAAACACTCTTTTTTCCCCCCTTGTCCTTACAGTGGTACTACTGCTTAACCTCTTAAGATTCTTACTTTTGTCTTTTTTTTTTTTTTTTTTTTAAAGACGGGGTTTCACCATGTTGGTCAGGCTGGTCTTGAACTCCCGACCTCAGGTGATCCGCCCGCCTTGGCCTCCAAAGTGCTTGGATTACAGGCGTGAGCCACCACGCCCGGCCACTTTTGTCATTTTTTTGAGATGGAGTCTGGTTCTGTCTCCTAGGCTGGAGTGCACTGGCACAATCTCGGCTCCCTGCACCCTCTGCCTTCCAGGTTCAAGTGATTCTCCTGCCTCAGCCTCCTGAGTAGCTGTGACTACAGGCGCCTACCACCATGCCCGGCTAATTTTCATATTTTTAGTAGAGCCGAGGTTTCACAATGTTGGCCAGGCTGGTCTCTAACTCCTATCCTCAAGTGATCTGCTCACCTTGGCTTCCCAAAGTGTTGGGATTATAGGCATGAGCCACTGTGCCTCGCCCCTCTTAAGATTCATTCTGTCATTTTCTTCATGTAGCCTTTTCTGAGCCTATGGATGTGATCCTTTTTTGAAATGCCCATATGTCTTCGTTCATGCCTTTTGTATGGTCTTTTTATTATTTTATCATGGCATATATGGTTAGTTTCTTGTCTTCTCTCCCTGCTAAATTTAGATACTCATTTAGTATGTGCAACATTTAATTGAAGTATATGAGTAAGATTTTCTACCCTATAAAAATTAAATAACAGTCCATGGGGCAGGCTCGGTGGCTCACACCTATAATCCCAGCACTTTAGGAGGCCGAGGTGGGTGGATCACAAGGTCAGGAGTTTGAGACCAGCCTGGCCAATATGGTGAAACCCATCTCTACTAAAAATGCAAAAATTAGCTGGGCTTGGTCATGCATGCCTGTAGTCCCAACAACTTGGGAGATGAGGCAGGAGAATTGCTTGAACCCCGGGAATCAGAGGTTGTGGTGAGCCGAAATCATACCACTGTACTCCCGCCTAGGCAACAGAGTGAGACTCTGTCTCAAAAAACAAAAACAAAAAACAAACAACAACAACAACAAATCAGTACATGGTCGTACATATGGTGTATATACATACATACATACATACATATATATATATATATATATATATATATATTTTTTTTTTTTTGAGATGGAGTTTCACTCTTGTTGCCCAGGCTGGAGTGCAGTGGTGTGATCTCAGCTCACCACAACCTCTGCCTCCCGGGTTCAAGTGATTCTCCTGCTTCAGCCTCCCGAGTAGCTGGAATTACAGGCATGTGCCACCACGCCCAGCCAGTTTTGTATTTCTAGTAGAGACAGGGTTTCTCCATGTTGCTCAGGCTGGTCTCGAACTCCTGACCTCAGGTGATCTACCCGCCTCGGCCTCCCAAAGTGCTGGGATTACAGGCATGAGCCACTGTGCCTGGTCAGTGTATTTTTATAATTATTAGAAAGGTGTAAGAAGAAAATGAAAATCCAATTTTGCCCATATAAATTGTTATTATAGTGGTTTTTTTTTTTTTTTTTTTTTTTTTTTTGAGTCAGTGTCTTGCTCTGTCGCCTAGGCTGGAGTGCAGTGGCGCGATCTCAGCTCACTGCAACCTCTGCCTACCTGGTTCAAGCAATTCTCCTGCCTTAGCCTCCTGAGTAGCTGGGACTGCAGATGTGCGCCACCACATCTGGCTAATTTTTTTCTTTTGTATTTTCAGTTGAGACAGGGTTTCGTCATGTTGGCCAGGCTGGTCTCAAACTCCTGACCTCAATGATCCGCCCGCCTCAGCCTCCCAAAGTGCTGGCAATACAGGCATGAGCAGCTGCGCCTGGTCATAATAGTGGTTTCTGATCAAAGATTTGATACTCAGCTTTTCATAGAGGACATCACACAATTCCAGCTCCAAGTAACTTTGGGTTAGAGGTATAATTTCCCACAACAAACTTGGGGGAACCTGCTTTCATATGAGAGTGACTAGGCTAAAGCAAAACGAAACTGGTAAACTGTGCAGAAAGTAGAGCTGTTCGCCAGGCTAGTTTCTAGCCTCTGTATACATCTGTTATTTCTTGAGACCAAAGCTAGCTCTTCATTCTTATCTCTCCCGGATGAAATCTTCAGGGACTTGCAGAAAGTGTGCAGATATGCATGCTGCTCATTTATGTAAGTAAAGCATAATGGCTACGTGGACTTAGAGTTTTCTTCTGTAATTCTGATTGGATCTGAGGTGGTCATGATAGGATAATTCTGGAGAAAATACAGTTCAAAACCTAGCTATATTTTTAAAAACTATATGCTAATGAAAGCCTTATAAATAATAGCCGATGGTCTTAAATTTACTTCATTTGCCCCATAATTGTTGCATACCTGGCTTTTTGTTTGTGCCAAGCCTAATGATGATTGGGAAGTACCGTGGTAAACAGTCAGACCTGGGTTCCAGCTTGGTGAGTAATTTGCCGTGTAGCCATATATTAAGGAAGTTGTTTCTTCTGATCCTGAGTTTCCTTATATGTAAAATTCCAGAACAGGAATGTTCCTTTACTTCACGGTTTGTTGCAGTAAGTGTGAGGGATTGCAGAAAAGTCAGATTTTGATTCATTCATCAGTGAGAGTGTGAAGTGATGATAGAGGCGGATGAAATAGACTGATCAATACAGGGAGTGGAGTAGAAGAGCAAGGGCCAAAGGGAAAAAACAGGAGGTGAAGTTTGTATTTTTAGTGTTCTTAAATGTAGTCAAACCATGTTATAACCAGAAGAAAAGACTAATGTTTTAATCCTAGGAAAGCATTAGATGTCTGCGGTTTTATTGAGAAAGTTTTAGCAGGATCAGTCAATACATATTTACTGAGTGTTCAATATGCTTGTAGTATATTGTTACATACTATGGGGAAACTGAAGAAGATAAGATATAGTCAATATGTCCAAGATCTCACAACTAATTACACTTATAGAATCTAATTACAGCCATAATTACCTTACTGGCAATCTAAAATTTATTAATTCATTCAAAAGTCTCTAGTTTCAAGGAGCTCACAGTCTACTGGAAAAACAGGCAATGTAACCATGTAATGTGAGACGTGATATGATAGGGTAAGTACAAGGGCACTAGGAAGGACACCTGTGTCATATGTGGCAGAGAGCTGTCAGGAAATCTGCACAGGAGAGATGGCACTGAAGTGGAGTGCTGAAGGATGAGTGACAGTTATCAGGCAGAGAGACATGCAAAAGCTGCAGTGTGTACAGAGACTCAGACAAGGAACGGATGCTTCAGGTGGTTGATGGTGGCACTGGGCGAGTGTGGGGGTGGAGGGTGGTGAAACAGGCTAAGGGGCAGGCAAGGCTGGGTCTGAAAGGACCTTGTATTAATGTTATGGTGAGGATTTTTGATTTTTTTGAAAAAAGTGGAAAGTCATGGAAGAGTTTTAAGCAAGGGAACATCGTAAGTATATTCGCATTTTAGAAAGATCATTCCTGGCTGGGCGCGGTGGCTCACACCTGTAATCCTGATGCTTTGGGAGGCCAACGCGGGCGGGTGGATCACCTGAGATCAGGAACTTGAGACCAGCCTGGCCAACATGGTGAAACCCCATCTCTACTAAAAATACAGAAATTAGCCGGGCATGGTGGCGCATGCCTGTAATCCCAGCTACTTGCCAGCTACTTGGGATGCTGAGGCAGGAGAATCACTTGAACCTGGGAGGTGGAGACTGCAGTGAGCCACTCCGTCGAAAGATAGAAAGGAAGGAAGGAGAGAGAGAGGAAAGAAAGGAAAAAGAAGGATCATTCCTAAGACAAGTTAGTGAAAGAAAAGAAAGAAAAAAGAAGATCATTCCTGGGACAAGTTAGTGACTGAACTGATTGAAGGAAGTCAGGACTCAGACCATTTAGGAGGCTGTGGCATTCTTGTGAGAAAGGAAGAGGATAAGGGTTAAAATGATTTTTTTTTCTAATTGTCAGGAGGGAAAAAGCAGAGGGAAATCAAGTAAAGGGGGATGAAGGAGGAAGAATCGACAGGACTTTACCAGTTACTCATGGAGAGGTTAAGGGAGAAACTACGTAAAGATTTCCCAGTTTTGAGCTTGAGAATCAGAGAGAAAGTGGTTCAGTGACCAATGGAGGAAAGGGAAGAGTAGAAGAGATTTACTAGGGAAGGTAGGTTCAATTTGGTGTTCGTGGAATGGAGAGATCTACTAGGGAAGGTAGGTTCCAGTTGGTGTTCATTGAATAGCATGCCAGTGAACGGCCAGATAGAGTTGTCCCTTAGCCTTTAGATGATCCAGTCTGAGACTGGGATAGAAGTCTTGGTTGCACATCAGTTTGAGTCATTAGAGTGTGAGTGGGAGCTGGCTGTAGATGAAGCAGGGTGAGTGTAGGAGTGTGAGTGAGGGGGTGCAACGCTGTAAATTAATCTTTGGTCACTGCTTTGTGATGTTTGCTTTTGAAACATAAGTTTGAATACATAGTTGACTTTTTTTAACCTGGCTTTTCACTTTTGTGTCGCTGATTACTCTTAGTATTCTATAACAGTTAATATCTGTGGGACTCTTCCTTTCCAAAGACTTGGAAAAACTGTTTTTCCTCTCTGCTATGGATTTTGTAATCATTTTATTGATTGCAAAATATCTTGTTGAGGCAATGATCGAAATTGCAAAGTTGTTTTCATCGTTTCCAGATTACTTTCTTTCTGTTTATTCATAGTCCCTTGTTTCATTTTTGATGTTTATTTGTTGACTATTTGCTTTGTTTTGGATGACTTTATAGGTATTTTAAGGAGATTTAAGAAAGGTTTCACTAGTTGCTTATTCATCTATAAATTGCTTGCTTTATATTTTATCTGGTATTCTTGTACCTGCTGCATATTAAATGATGAATGGGTTTTAATTTGTGATTTAAAGGAACTTAAATAATCTAGTGAGGTAAACTAACCACAATACAGTGGTATGTGTGCAAACTGATGTGTTTTTAACCATTTGCTTTGAGGTGACAGAAGAGGGAAGAATTGATTTTTGTCGGGGGGAAGATGGAAAAGAGCAGTCAGGGACAGGTTGACTGAGGAGATATGTGTAAAGAGAGAAAGTGGCATGGTGCTGGAGGCAGCACCATGAGCAGAGGCTGGGCGTGGAGGGGCCTGGTGTGAATGGGGAATGGTTCTCAGGGGGTCAGGCTGCATGGGAGGAGTGGTGGGAGGTGAAGGTAGAGGTGGAGGATGAGCAGGAGACAGTGTAGGAAGGGCGCCCCGGGCCCCTGTTCTTTAAAAGCCCCTTTGCATGTTTTCCACGTGATTGCCCTGCAGCGCTGTGAGAGAGAACTTGCAGGTGTCCCTTTTTCTTTTGCATTTTCTCCCCCGGTCTGTCTTCTTCCTTTCATAATTTCTACTCTAATTACTTGTGAAGAAGCGTTTGATTATCATTATCTCTGTTTTGCGGATGAGAGAACTGATGCTCAGTGATTTATCTAGTCCCATGTGAGTAGGAAAAAACTGATTCCGGACTAGAGCCCAGGTCTTCTGACTCTAATACACCAGGCTTCTTTTACATTAATTCAATGCCATCTTCTCTTCTACTTTTTCTGTTCAGTTACTTGTCATTCTAAAGGTTATGAGGGGCTGGGCGTGGTGGTTCAGGTTTGTAATTCCAGCACTTTGGGAGGCTGAGATGGGAGGTTCACTTGAGGCCAGGGGTTTGAGACTAGCCTAGGCAACATAAAGAGGCCCTGTCTCTACACAATGAAAGAAACAAACAAACAAAAAATTACCCAGGCATGATTGCATGTCCCTTTAGTCCCAGCTACTTAGGAGGCTGAGGCGGGAGGATCACTTGAGCCTAGGAGTTGGAGGCTGCAGTGAGCTACATGTCATTGAACTCCAGTCTAGGTGACAGAGTGAGACCCTGTCTAAAAAAAAAAGTTACAAGGTTGGTAGAAAAATGGCGTAAACTTGAGTTACTGAATGAGGGTATGTTACTTGAACAAATTTGCTTTCTTTGTGTTCCTTGTTATGGGTGGTCGAAACAGATTAGTAAACGTGAGGTTGATGAATCTAGAAGAGAAATAGTTTAGCCAACAATGACTTCCTGATTTATAGGTCTGAGAAGTTTGGAACTTGGTAACTTAAATTTGTTATTTTGTTTTATTTCATTTTAGCTCTTTATGAAAAATTTCAAACATATCCAAAATAGAGGTAGCTATATTGAGCCCTCAAGTACCCATCACCCAACTTCAACGATGAACTCATAGCAGTCTAATTTCACATATGCCCTCCACACATGCCTGCTCTCAGATATTCCTCAAGCAACACCGAGACATCATTTCATTTAACTTGAACCTTTACGAAGGTTATGCTTGAGTTTAACCTGTGCTCCTGTCTCTATTTGTCATCTAGGCATTAGGTCCAGGTCTTGGTATGGGGTTTTTTAAAGTTTACTGCTCCTTTAAGAAGTGAGTCCCAGCTGACTTTCAAAGATTGTCAGCTGTGTATACCATATTCTTCTTGCCATTTGCTACTCATCAGTGGGTCTAGTGCCAGTCCCCACCGTGCAGCTAGGAAAAGGTGTTCCCATGTTGGTGCTCTGACCATGAGCTGACCTAAGAATGGATCTTCCAACAATGGTTTCATTTGGGTCAGATTTGAAGTTTTTACTGCATGGCAAAGCTGTCATTCAAAATCAGTCTCTGTGCACTTATCATTGGCAAGCTCAAGCATGTGATATAATCATTTTTCCTTTTGCTAACAGGCTAGAAGTAAATGGAGAAACCAGATACAGACCGGACTTTAGCCAGCAGGCACAGTGGTATTGGCTGTTGCTGTTTGCCATATTGGTTGGCATCATGAATGGGCATGGGAGGCAAGGAACTAGTGATTAACAAAGGAAAGAAAGTTTTTAGGGGAATTGTTCCATTCCTATAATTGATCTTTTGCTAGGACATTTACCAGCATCTCTTTGGACCTAGAATATGGCCACTTTCCTGATTATAACAGCAGGGTGTGGTGGACGTGCTCTTGAGTGTGTGTGTACCTGGGCCTGTGTGTGTGCACTGGGTGTTGGGCATGGCCTTGCTGACTACTGACCTCTGTACCTCTGCTTTTGCTGACTCATCCTGTTTTTGGTTAGCAATCTTACTTTACAAAATTTGCAAATATGTAAGTTTAGAAATGTAATGTCAGCACTCTCTTCTCTAAAGCATTATTTCTGGGAGTCTATTTCATTTGGCCTGCTGGGAAAGAGCAGTCCTATTAATAGTGATTCCTCAGATATGTTTATTGCAGTGTTTCAACGCTTTTTCTTTCCCCTGGAGATAAAACTGAGCCTGAACATTCTGGTGTTCCTTTTAGATCAGCCTTAGCTTTGTAAATGTCCTAGTTGAGAAAATATTGATCTGCTTCTCTGAAAATACAGCAAAGTGGAGTTTAAAAGTAATGGAAAGAGGGCCGGGCATGGTGGCTCATGCCTGTAATCCCAGCAATTTGGGACGCCGAGGTGGGTGGATCACCTGAGATCAGGAGTTCAAGACCAGCCTGGGCAACATGGTGAAACCCCGTCTCTACTAAAAATACAAAAATCAGCTGGGCACGGTGGCACGTGCCTGTAATCCCAGCTACTGGGAAGGCTGAGGCAGAAGAATCGCTTGAACCCAGGAGGTGGAGGTTGCAATGAGCCGAGATTGCAGCATTGCACTCCAACCTGGGTGACAAAGTGAAACTCAGTCTCAAAAAATAAAAAAATAAATAAAAGTAATGGATAGAGGCCTGTATCTGTGTGTGCATGCATGTGTACCCATGCGTGTAGAACACATGCACACAGTGTTTCAGTATATAAGGCTAATGGTCAGACCAGCTTTTACTGTACTTCTTAAGTCAAAGGACTACCAGTTTTTAGAATTTGAGAAGAATTAGTATAGCAGTGTGAGTAGAGCCTCAAAGTCTGTAGTGTCTCTCATCTGGAAAAAGGCACTTCTCAGTTTAGGTAGGTACCATGGTTTTTGTTGGCTCAGTATTCACGGTGAGCTGGTGCTCTGCTAAGTGTGCTCTGGTAGAGGACGGGGCATAGACAAAGTCTTCGGGCTTCAGCCATTCCACATCTTTTAGAGCAAGTAGAATATGTATGATACAATGAAACGTGACCTCTGAAGAATAGGTAAGATTTAGAGAAGCGATGAGTAGAGCGTGCTGCTTGCACCTCGGTTTGTACAGGTATAAAATGAGAGCATCATATGTAGATGATCTAAAGACCCGTCTTAGGACTGATTCTGCAAGTTAAGAAACCTCCAAAGAGAGAAAATTAGACTTTACAAGCTTAGTGAAAAATAATGAGAATGTTTTTGGAGAAGCCAAAATCCCTTTCTTTTCCCTTTTTAGTGTCCCTTACAAGGCCTTTGATCATTTACTTGTATTCAGATATCTTGAAGGGGCTATGGAACATACTCTCCCCCCATTAATTAACATACATTTAGCTAATGTCTTTTATTTTTTTATTTTTATCTAACGCCAATTAAACATCTCAGGAAGCTAGTGTCTTTTAATGTTTCATTTAAAATACAGCAGAAATTAAAACTTGAAGAAAATCACCCAAAATTGTGTCATTTGACAACTATCAAGTATGCTTGAACATATGGCAAGGTTTTCTTTGCCCTAAACGATCCCTTAGTAAAGAGGGAGTTGCCGTCATTTGAGTCCTTATGAAACCTCTGAAGGTTAGGGGTGCCTTCTCAATTACTTTACTTTGAACAGCAGACTCCTAAGCTATTATCATCAATTAGTACTACTTTTTGGATGCTTAAAGGGATTTCCTGACAGAAACGGTAGAAAAAGAGGCAGAGAAATTTAACACAGTTTGGTGTTGGATGCCTTAAAATAAGTCTTTAAATGACCATTTGGAAAACAAATACCAAGCTTTGAGCAGAGGAATGGCACAATCTTTTTGTTGTATTTTATTTTAATTAATTATTTTTTGGAGCTGAGGTTTGGCTCTGTTGCCCAGACTGAAGGGCAGTGGTGTGATAAGGCTCACTGCGGCCTCAACCTCCTGGACGTGAGCAGTCCTCCCACCTCAGCTTCTTCTGTTTTATTAAAAGAAGGACCCCTCTGGCTGCTGAGTTGAGAATAGACTCTAGTGGGCAGAAGTACAAGTAAGGATACCTGTTAGTAATCCTGGTGCAAGATGCTGGCCGTGGTAGTGGGTGTGTTGAGAAGCAGTCTGATTCTGACTATATTTTGAAAGTAGAGCCAACAGAATTTTTTTTTTCTGGTTAGATTTGGATGTTGGATACAAGAAATTTATTAAATCAAGCACACTTCACCCTCCTTCACCTAACAATTTCTCTTCTAAAATTTAGTTTAATAAAACAATTATGTGTGCAAAGATGTTTGTAAATATAAGAACAGTTATCATAGTAATATATCAGTAATGAAGATTTAAAAACAAGTGAATAATAATAGAGAATCGGCCAGATAAATTGTTGTTAAGTTATTTCAGTAGAGTGTGATGCAGCCATGAAAATGATCTGCATGTATGTTTTTGGGCAAGGAAATGCATTACAAATAAATTTTCAGTTTTAGTTTTTGTATATATTTTGCTGGGAATTTGAAGTTTCTTTTTTATTTTTCAAAATTTATTTTGAATACTGGGGGTATTTTAATGGGAAGACGTTAGGGGGTATCAGAAACTATTGGTTGCTGCTTTAGTCATATAGACACCTTGCATATTGACTTTTGATTGGTGACTATTTTGTGTCTCTGATTTCGAAGGTAGTTATCTTGTTTTCCTACAATTGAATTGTTGGTAAGGTAATTTTTTTCTTTTTTTGAGACTTAGTCTTGCTCTGTCTCCAGGCTGAAGCTCAGTGTTGCAATCTCGGCTCTCTTCAGCCTCTGCCTCCCAGGTTCATGTGATTCTTCTGCCTCAGCCTCTTGAGTAGCTGGGACTGCAGGTGCGCGCCACCACTCTTGGCTAATTTTTGTATTTTTAGTAGAGACGAGGTTTCACCATGTTGGTCAGGCTGGGATTGAACTCTATCACTTACTCTGACAATGCAGTTGGGTGTGTGTGTTCTTCCCCCACTGCAAACTCAGTGAACTCCCTTCCACCCCAGTAGCAAAGCTGCCAGTACTAACGGTTTGCCTTGCCCTGCTCTGCCTTGAAGAACCTCTGTACCTACTGAATGGGTAGATGGTGAGATGGGAGTAGCCTTACACAGACTATCATGGTTCCTATTCACTTTTTAGCAGTTTTTCAAGCATAAATGCTTCTCAGGTTGTTTTATTCTTCTGGTGGATTTCCAGAGCATTGAAAGGGTTGTTTTGACCATTTCACTCAGCTTTATCATTGGTTTTTGGGGAGAGGAATTAACTACCTTCTCACTAGGCTGTAGCTGGAAGTCTTGCCTCTTGGAATGTATTTTTTAGTGTAGTTAGTCATTTCCCCAGGTATATTTACTGTATTCCTCAGGGTTCTCCAGAAAAACAAAACCGAAGCCCTGTGTTAGGGTTTTACAGGAAAACAGAACCAGTAGTTAGGGCAAGGCAAACCATTAGGACTGACTGCTTTGCTAGTGGGTTGGAAGGGATCTCACCGAATTTAGAGTGGTGAATGACACACACATGCCGCATATGTATATGGGGAGGGGCCGGTGGTAGGGAGAGAAAGAGACTGATCTTAGGGAATTTGCTTATGCAGTTGTGGGGCTGGCAAGTCTGAAATTCAAAGGGCAATTGGGCAGAGATGAGTTGATGTTGCAGTCTTGTTCCGGGACCAAACTGAGGGTCGGGCTGCTATTTCTTGCGGCCTAGTAATGAGACACAGATGCACTGGGGAGGAGGAGAGTTTTTATTTCTGTAACCGGTTACAGGGAGGCCTGGAAACTATCGCCAGACCAACTTAAAATTAGAGTTTTTCAGAGCTTATATACTTTCTAACCAATATGTCTATGTGTAAGTGTGCATTCATCTAAGGATGTAAGTGATTAACTTCTTTTAATCTGTAACTAAGGTCTGAGTCCTGAAGGCCTTCTGGAGCCTCAGTGAGTTTACTTAATCTAAATAGGTCCAAGTGCTGGGGTGATTACCTTATCTTGTCACCTGCTAAATCACGGAGGTTTGGGGGAGTTCCTTCAGACCTCCAGTAAACTTGTTTGTGGAGGCCTGAGGAGTTTCTTCAGACCTCCCATAAAACTTGTTTAATCCTAAATGGGTCCTGTTAAGAATTCCTTCATTATTTTGCCATGCTATAAGGCCCAGGAAAGGCCTATGCAAAACTCTTGGTGAGCTTTTGCTACATTCCAGCCATTGTATAAGGGCACTGGCTTTTTTTAGTCTTTAATATTTAACTTCGCCACCCAGTCAGTACTGAAACAGTTGTTATGGAGGCCTGTGTTAGTGAGACCTGGCCTGTCACAGTCTTGACTCCAGATTCTGCTGGGTAGCTGGCTGGACACACAGGCAGGGTTTCTATGTTGTAGTCCTTTCTCAGGAAACCTCAGTCTTTGCTCTTAAGGCCTTTACAGGCCGGGCGTGGTGGCTCACGCCTGTAATCCCAGCACTTTGGGAGGCTGAGGCGGGCAGATCACGAGGTCAAGAGATCGAGATCATCCTGGCCAACATGGTGAAACCTCGTCTCTACTAAAAATACAAAAAAATTAGCTGGGCGTGGTGGCGCGTGCCTGTAGTCCCAGCTACTCGGGAGGCTGAGGCAGGAGAATTGCTTGAACCTGGGAGTTGGTGGTTGCAGTGAGCCGAGGTCACACCACTGCATTCCAGCCTGGCGCCTGGTGACGGAGTGAGACTCTGTCTCAAAAAAAAAAAAAAAAAAAAGGCCTTTACATGTTAGATGAAGCCTTCCTGTATTATGGAGGGTAATCCACTTTTCTAGAAATCTGTTCATTTAAATGTTAATCACATCTAAAAGATACCATCACAGCCATATCTAAACCGGTGTTTGACCAAACAACAGGGCACCAAAGCCTGACCAAGTTGACACATAAAATTAACTGTCACACTTGCCTTCTGAGGATTCAGGGTAAATTATTTTGGTATAGGTGTGATCTGGTTGCTGTCTGTTTCCCCACTGTATACCCTTGCTCTGGCTAAACTAGCACTCTAGCTGTTTCATATCCATGCTTCTACTTTTGCACATCTGTGTCTTTGGTCATAGTATACCTGCAGCTTAGAGTGCTTCCTGTGTCCACATCTTACCTGTCCTTCTGAGGGTTAGATCACAGATACTTACACAGTTTTCTTTGCAGCCTATACACCAGCTCTCCTTAACTACTTTCTGTTACCTGATCATGCTGTGTTCTGTCTTGCCCTTGTGCTTTTGCATACAAGTTCCTTTGGTTTAGAGTATCCCTTCCTCCCTCTCAGTTTCTTTTCTTTTTGGTCTCAGTATGTTGCCTGGCCTGGTGTCGAATTCCTGAGCTCAAATGATCTTCCTATCTCGGTGTCCCAAAAGTGCTGGGACTATAGGGGGTAAGCTGCTGCACCTGGTGTTTCCCCTCCTACTTTTGTAAAACTTTTACAGCTTCCTCAGGTGGATTAGGTGCTCCTTTTCATTATGCTCCCATTGTCCCTTTGCATATTTCCACCAAGGCACTGATTACATTTTATTGTCATCATTTACATATCTGTCTGTCAAAAGACTTTGTTTTCCAAGAGCAGAGGTTACTATACTGTTGTCCTTTTCAAAGTTTGTCCTCAGTCGAGCCTGAGTATCTGGTCTGTAGTACCTAAATAAATTGTGGGATAATAAACTGAATCTCTGTTAAAGATTTGGAAGTTGTTTTACGTTTCTTCTATAATTTCTCATTATGTTAGTATGTGGAGATAATGACTGCTTAGAGATAAAGCAAATCCGAATAGCAGAGATCAGCCTTGGGTTGGACTCCAGACATTCTTGGGCTTATTAAATATTTGCTTGATTTGCTTGACTCACTGATAGAAGTAATTTTATTTATTTTTCCATTCTTTACCAGGTACATAGCTTCAGAATTACTGCTTTAAGAAAAGCTGTTTGTGATTATAAGCATTGATTTATTTGTACTCAAATTTGTGTATACTGTATGTACTGAGTAGAACGAAATTTGTTTTAAGAATATCAAATATTCTAAGACCGTTTCAGCTTCTTTCTAGCTAAAATGCTGTGGTCATAACTGGTGACTGTTCTGCGAGCAATCCAATGTGATGACAAAGTAACCTTTTCCTTTTTTACTAGATGTTGGTCATCTTTCTGAAGTAGACTCTCCATGGCCTGAACATTTTCCAAAAATCATTTTGAGCAAAATATCTGTTTATTAAGGTAATCACATCAAGATGGTTGGAAAGCTGAAGCAGAACTTACTATTGGCATGTCTGGTGATTAGTTCTGTGACCGTGTTTTACTTGGGCCAGCATGCCATGGAATGCCATCACCGGATAGAGGAACGCAGACAGCCAGTCAAATCAGAGAGCACAAGGGCCACCGTGAGAACTGGCCTGGACCTCAAAGCCAACAAAACCTTTGCCTATCACAAAGATATGCCTTTAATATTTATTGGAGGTGTGCCTCGGAGTGGAACTACACTCATGAGGGCCATGCTGGATGCGCATCCTGACATTCGCTGTGGAGAGGAAACCAGGGTCATTCCCCGAATCCTGGCCCTGAAGCAGATGTGGTCACGGTCAAGTAAAGAAAAGATCCGGCTGGATGAGGCCGGTGTTACTGATGAAGTGCTGGATTCTGCCATGCAAGCCTTCTTACTGGAAATCACTCGTTAAGCATGGGGGAGCCAGCCCCTTATTTATGTAATAAAGATCCTTTGCCCTGAAATCCTTAACTTACCTTGCTAGGTTATTCCCCAATGCCAAATTTCTCCTGATGGTCCGAGATGGCCGGGCATCGGTACATTCGATGATTTCTGGAAAGTTACTATAGCTGGATTTGACCTGAACAGCTACAGGGACTGCTTGACCAAGTGGAATCGTGCCATAGAGACCATGTATAACCAGTGTATGGAGGTTGGTTATAAAAAGTGCATGTTGGTTCACTATGAACAGCTTGTCTTACATCCTGAACGGTGGATGAGAACACTCTTAAAGTTCCTCCATGTTCCCTGGAACCACTCGGTACTGCACCATGAAGAGATGATTGGGAAAGCTGGGGGAGTGTCTCTGTCAAAGTGAGTAGAAGATAGGTTTTTTTATTTTGACTCTCTATTCAGCTAATATATACATATTTATGTGTTTGTTTTATGTATATATGTGTATATGTACTTGTGTGTGTGTATATGGAAACTGAAAACCTTTTCTGGAACAGATACAGCTTCATTGATGAGGTTTCTTTTTTCATTAATTCTCTCCTAGTTTATTGTAGACTTTCAGTTATTTATACTTCATTTTTTCATGTATACATTTTGGCCCTCTTTATTTGTTTGATGGATGCAAACCCAGCTTACAGTCGGTGAAAAGCCTTCTTCAAGGCCTCAGACTAATGTCCATCATTGAGTTTTAGTGGCTTCTGATTTCTAATTTATAGGTGCTGTTGGTAATAAGGATAGTCGGCTTTTGTGTGGATTAAAGTTAAAGTCAGGAAGTGCATATGTCATGTCAATGAGCACATAGTGAATTATAAGCATTTTGAAATTTTTGGTGATAGAGAAAAATAAAGGCACTAACCTAATCTCTTCATTTTATGGACAAGAAGACTGAGTCTAGTAAGATTAAAACAATTTGTTCAGATTTAGATGGCGAGGCCAAGAATTTGAATCCATGCCTTGGTCTCAATGAGGTCGTGCTTTTCTCCATGGCATTTTACTATGTGTAGTGCTTCCTTTGTCATCTGATGGATATATCTTACTTTTTACAAAAGGCTAGAGAATCTCCAGAATTTGGAAGCCTAATCCATAAAAGAAGTTTCTTGGATTTAAAACTTCTCAAAGATGAGTTTTTGCATTTTGCTTCTTTTCTCATGAAGTAAAAACGAGTATGCCCTCATTTGATCTGATAACCTGACTTGATGACTTATATACCTGGAATGAGGATATAAAAATGAAAACTACTATTAAATTCAGGTAGCATATCTTCATGAAAAAAGTTAGCTATAACTAAATTTTATTTTTGTCTTTTTCATTTATTAAAGTAATGTATAACCCCTGTAAAAAAGAAAAAGCAGTATACTTTCCTGTGTGTCCTTCTTACTTTCACCAAGGAGTATCTCCTTAATTTTTTTCGCTGTTTAGAACTTGTATAGTAAATATTGATTTCTCATGTAATCTCAAAGGAACAGCTGCCTGCTTATACCTAGCTTTCAATTATTGATTATAAGTTATGATGTACATTCACTATACTGGCTCTAGATTATTTCTATTGATTCAAAGAAAATTTTAGCTTTAGCTACTCTCATCGCAGTTTATTATTTTTTCCAGATAATAGACTATAATTGATTTTTAATCACTTGTATTAGGTATTTCAGTCTTTGTGCTTATATGATGGCCTGACACTGATGCCAGCTACATCTGCTAGTATAAAAGGAGACTGTTAGACCACCAGGCTCTTCAGTAGGGATTAAAGAGATGTGCTTCAGTTAAATATTGGTGCCAATCAGGAAGAGAACATTTTGTGTATATACTTGCTATGTTTAAGGTAAACATAAAGACCAAGAAAATTTGTAGAAATTATATTATGAATTAGTGAACTTTAGAAAGCAAAGAGACCTTACTTAGCATTTCAGTGTGTGGAATGGAGGCCCAGTAAGGCTCTCTGCTTTGTCAAAAATTAGCATATCACAACCATGAGTAGAATCTACTAATGTTTATTCCAAGATTTTTTGCATTTGGGGTCTTTCTAGTTTGGAGCTATTACAGATAAAAGTTGCTAAGAACATTCTTGTACATTACTTTTGGTGGACATAGCATTTATTTCTTTAAGGTATATACCAGTGAGTAGAACTGCTGGATGATAAAGGGTATGTGTGTAACAGATACTTTCTAACAGTTTTTCAAAGTGTCTCTTTCATGTGTGGCTGTACTGTAGATGAATATGTTGTGGTTGCCTCACATCTTTACCAACACTTGGTATTTTAGTCTTTTCTGGTAGGCTACAATTGCTTTCTAAAAATAATATTTGAACCCCTTTTTGACAGAAAATCTTACCCAGAATTTCAATATAAAACAAGAGCTGTTTTGGTTGAGGTGAGTCTAAACTAGACCATATTTCCTTTGGCACAATCTCGGCTCAGTGAAACCTCTGCCTCCCGTGTTTAAGTGATTCTCCTGCCTCAGCCTCTTGAGTAGCTAGGATTATAGGTATGTGCCACCATGCCCAGCTAATTTTTTTTTGTGTGTATTTTTGGTAGAGTGCCAGGTTGGTCAGACTGGTCTTGAACTCCTGAGTTCAGTTTTGAAGGTTTGAAGATATCACCAGATGGCGTAGAGATATCAGGAGCCCTTCACAGTTCTGCCTCTTATCTTATTAACTAGGAAAGATAACCTTTGTTTTGCTTAGAGGTTTCTAGTTATTTACGGTCCGGGTGGCATCTCTTGTTCCCTGGGCAGTTCCAGTTACAGAAAAGTCAGAGCTCCTGCTGAAGTATCTTGAAAAGAAAGTAGAAGTAAAGTTTGAGGCCATTTATGTTGCTTTCTTCTCATGGTTTGTGGAATTTTTTGTGGAATTTTAGTTGTCTCCATGAGGAAACTTTTGGGAAGTTATGAGAGAGTACAGAGTTACTTCTGTTATTAAACTCATTATGATACCATAAAATTATCTGGAACAAATAAAAATCAAGTTTGCTAGGTCAAAGAGCAGAGTGACCCTTAGACAGCAAGTACAGGACCCTTAAGACAAACCTAACCCTAACCCTTAGACAAGTACAGGAATCACAACTACAATTCAGAGTTCTCATCTACACTCAGAGCAGAAAGAGAAGATAGCAACTCCTAAACACAAGTAAATTCGAAAGAAAAAGATACGAGTAGTGACAAGCACAGAACAAATAAGAACATGAAAACAGATATCCTACAGCTTCTAGTAAGTAAAGCAGACAAAAAACCCTCTAAATCAGATCTAAAGCAAAGAAAGACTAAATAAATGAGTGAAAATAATGCAAAAAGATTTTTGGAAATGAAGATTTTTTGAGGAAGTAGGAAGAATAATTAGTAATTTATTAAATTTATAACAGTGTTTCTTTTTAATATCTAAAATGAAACTTACTTTTGTTAAAGAAAAAATTATTCAATGTTACTTATTAAGGCAAGAGACAGTGTTTATTTAGCACCATTGCAGGAGATACAGGTATCAAACATGGGCAAGTGGGTATTTATAGCCAGGGAGCAACGTGAGGGTCAGTGGACAGAAAATTATTAAGAGGAAACATCAGGGGTCATGGGCATTCTGCCTAAATTGACTTCATAGGATTCTCGCTGAAGACAGGCCAGGGTGATCAGACATCAGCTGGCGCGGGTGGAGGATGAGAAACCTGATCAGATACTGAGAGGGATTAGGTATCAAGGGTGGGAGGTTCTTGCTGAACTGCCTTAGCAGGGTTCTTTGCTAAAAACTGGATTTTTATAAAGAAGTACACAGATGGTCCTAGGAAAGGTTCAGGATCCTGACTCAAGTTTGGTCACACAAAGACTCTTTGTCAGCTTGGAAACTTAAAATTCTTCTATCTTACGGGATTAACAGAAGATAACCACTTGAAATTCTTCTGAAATTTAAGGATAACAAGAATAAGCAAGTGAAGAGAATGAAAGACTGTATTCACAAAAATTATGAGCATTTTAATAGCATGGAAAATTAACAGTGGGCAAATTAGTATTACCTGAGCTCTACTGGCTCAGTCTGAAATATCCCAGAAGAATTATATAAATATTACATGTGGTTTTTTTTCTTCATGAAGCTATCAGAGAACAAGTCTGTTTATTTGTGAAAACTTCTCCTTTATGAAGGCACTGTCTAAGGATGCTACTGGGGTATTGGGGGTTGTGTCTTTTTTTTTTTGAAACAAGGTCTTGCTCTGTCACCCAGGCTGGAGTACTGTGCCGAGATTATGGCTCACCACAGCCTTGAACTCTTGGACTCAAGCTATCTTCCCACCTTAGCTTGCTGTTAGTAGCTGGGACTACAGGTGCATGCCAGCATGCCTGGGTAACTTTTGTTTATTTTTTGTAGTGACAGGGTCTCGCTATGTTACCCAGGCTGGTCTCTAACTCCTGGTCCCAAGCAGTCTTCCTGCCTTGGCCTCCCAAAGTGCTGGGATTACTGCTGTGAGCTGCCACGCCCATGTCATTGAAGAGGGAAGTAACTGAGACACCTTTGCTGGAGAAGAGGAATTGAATAAACAAGGGATACAAGTGACAGAGCAAAATGGGCTGTGAAAGGAAATAAGAGAGCTGAGGAAACATTGCATTTCAAAGTGTGTCAGTAAAAAGAACAAGCAGAACTAGAGAAGAAGCAGAACTAGAGCATG
This sequence comes from Ateles fusciceps, assembly GCA_036589455.1. Lineage (NCBI taxonomy): Eukaryota > Metazoa > Chordata > Mammalia > Primates > Atelidae > Ateles > Ateles fusciceps. The sequence continues at coordinate 600,955 of JAZHEH010002106.1, read as the reverse complement.
AATCAATAAGGCAACATTCGTACTTTTCTTGGAGAATATAACAATTAGTAGCAAAAATTGGAAGTTGGGTATCAGATCATGTATTAGTTTGGATTAGGTTCTCTACAAATAATAGAGATCCAAAATAACAAAGATTTCCAAATAATGGCTGTTATGTAGAAGAAGGTAGACCAGGGCTGCTGCAGTCATCTGGCATCTCGGCTGCTTCCAGCTTTTGGCTCCGTTATCCCCAGGATCCAAAGTGGAGCACCGATCATTTCATCTGCATTCTAAGCTGCACAGTGCCAGTGGGATGTGTGTTAAAGTAGTGGCGTTTAGTATTTTTTGAGGATATTTCTTAGAATCTTCCAGGTATTACTTCTTACCTTTCACTGGCAATAACTGGGGTTTCTTTTACTAAGAGAAATGGATTGGATATTGGGATAGGCAGATAGTAAGTCTCTGCTACGTTATTGAGCACCTACTATGTGCCAGGCACTGTGTCAGCTCCTGGAGATAAAGGTCTTTGGCTTAAAGGAACGTATGATCTAATAGAAGACATAGAATCATGTACAATGCAGGTTAAGAACTATGGTCAGTCCTACTTCTTCACTGGTGAATAATTTAAAAAAGAAAAAGTCTGGGTGCAGTGGCTCACACTTGAAATTCCAGCACTTTGGGAGGCTGAGATGGGCAGATCACCTGAGGTCAGGAATTTGAGGCCAGTATTTGTTTACATATGCCACTATTTCCATTTTTTTTTTTTTTTTTTTTTTTTTTGAGACAGAGTCTTGCCCTGTTGCCCAGGCTGGAGTGCAGTAACACAATCTTGGCTCACTGCATCCTCTGCCTCCCGGGTTCAGGCAATTCTCCTGCCTCAGCCTCCCGAGTATCTGGGATTACAGGTGTGCACCACCATGCCTACCTAATTTTTGCATTTTTAGTTTCACCATGTTGGTCAGGCTGGTCTTGAACT
>JAZHEH010002105.1:0-15189 GCA_036589455.1 Ateles fusciceps | reverse complement strand
GCTAGCAGTGTAGTTCTACTCCAAACCAGAAGGCCTGATGACCAGGACAGTCAGTGTTATAAGTCCCAGTCCAGTCTCAATACCTGAGAACCAAGAGTACTGGAGCCTGAGGGAAGGTAAAAACAGAAGTCCTAGCTAGAGAAGAGGAAAATTTGCCCTCCCTCCATTAATTTTTCTATTTAGGCTTTAAATAGATTGGATGAGGCACCCGTGTATTGGTGCGGGCAGATCTTGTTCGACTCAATCTACCAACTAGAAATGTTAATCTCTTTCAGAAACAGCCTCACAGACACACCCAGACATCCATAGCCCAGTCTTCAGGTTGACACATAAAATTAACCATCACAGCTCTTAATTTTCAGACTATACATGAAAATAAATTCTTAAAATTTATTTTCTTGAAATTTTATTCTAAAATTTTTATTTTAGTTTTCTATTGTTTAATTCGGCATTTTCCATGTTGTAAGTATTAAAGCATACCTCAAATAAAAGTGATTTTATAAAGATTTTATAAAATAGATTCCCCTGGTTTTCTCTTTCTCTGCCATTTTCCAACACAGCACTTTATGATGGCAAACTCAAGCATTTAGACAAAATATATTCAGATGGATAATAAATGTTTCTGCTAAAACCTTTATCCTCAGTCTTGTAAGATTCCTTTGTATATATTCTGGTAAACTCTTGGAACAAGTCTGTACTCACTGTCTCTGTATGTGCAACCACCCCCAAATCCTAGATTTTTTAGCTATTTTTGATCATCCTCTCTATTGTATCTTTTGTATGCTATAAATACTTGGGCTCTTAATTTTTTTGAGTTAGGTTTACCTCCCTGATTGTTTCTTTGTTAATTAGTTAAGTAAAATCTAACACAGGGCTGCTTTATGTCTTATTACACATAAAATATAATTATGTTTTTAAGTTTTAAAAATTATATGTTGTAGCAATAAAGGGGAATTACTGGAATCTCCTCATTTAAAGGCCATAAACAAAATATACTTTCACCTTGTAAAAAAAAAAAATAATGAATCCAATGCCAGTGATGAAGTCTGTGTGCCCTGCTAAAAACTGGGAAGTCTTAAGTTAAATCTCAGTGATTAATGAAAGCCCAGCTCCAGCAGCCCATCTTTCCTAATCTGATGACCCTTTGGGCAAGCTCTTCTGCATTTAACAATTGATATACTCTTTAGGATTATCTAACCAGTTAATTTTTTTATTTTTAAGATAGTTTAATTTTGTTTTCTGTAACTTATAACCAAAATAATTAACTCCTATGAAACCATGTTTGATCTTTAGTATAGCTTTGGAAACAGCCAAAGTTTAGTTACTATACGCGCCATGCCCAGATAGATAGTCTGAACCCAAATATAGGCATAGATTCTACATTATACCGCGAGGGGCTTAGGGGAAGATCTGATTGAATTCCCCTATAGTTAATTAATTTGCTTTGCACAGAACTGTGGAGGAATGTGTGTAGTTTTTAATACTTAGTTGTTTTATCTTTGATAATGGGTCTATTTAATTTGGCAAGCATGAAATAAACCCTATTGCTTCTATAAGCATCTTCATTATTATATTCTAAGTCTTTGACGTAAGTGACTTGTTCATAGAAGTTTTTTTAAAAGTGGATAATATGGATATAACACAATGTCAAATACTTAGAAGGAATTATAAGGATTCTGCGAAGAGAAAATGATTGAGAAGTAAGAATAAATGAAATTGTGATTTGTTTCAAATAACTATGAATAGACAGCAAAAAATACAAGTCCACTTGAATATGAGTAATTTAAGATTTTTAGTGAATGAAGTGGAGAGCATTAAATTAAAATTCTAAAGTACAAGCTATTTGGTTCGATAAAGTGTAAAAATTATTTGTTCTGAACTTGTACTTATTCAAGATTGTTTGAATATTTTTTACTTATACTTTAGGTCATAAGACAAAAACCATGTAAAGGCAAAGAAAGGATTTTGAAGTAGAGAACTATTTTTAAATAAAAGAATAAAAGAATACACAAAGGATATGATTCCCAGCCTTGATTTTTTAAGTGCTTACTATCTCAATTATACAGGACAGAGGTTGTGACATTAAGAACCAAAACTATTTGCAGCAGATTCTTAAGCAAGATCACCTTGCTAGAATTATAATGACAAAGAGAGCATGACATATATAAGGTTTCAATAAGATGTAGTTACTGTGTTAAAGGGAAATTAAATGGTCTTGCCCGCCACCCCCACACCCCCGCCCCGCGATGGATTAGGCTATTAAGTCCTAACAGTGTTATCTTACTATTTTGAACATTTATTCCTTAGAAAAGAAAACATGCTTCAAAAATGCTTAAGTCCAAGACTTTATATTTTTACTTACTCTAATAGAGTTGCCATTTTTTCTCTTCTAAATGTAGACCTTCCTCATACTTGGAAATATGAATTCAGTAAAGAAATGTGTTTAGTAGTAAACTAAAATTAGCAATATAATTTACATAAAACCCTCAAACCATAAAAATGCACATCATCAATAATAAAAGTATAATTTAATTTTTAACTTGCAACATTTTAAAAACAGACACATGAGCTAAAAATACTAAACCACGTCAATATTTAACTTAGTGGGACATTACATGTTCTAAAGAAAATGTCACAGCTTAAAAGATGCATAAGCTAGAAAATTCTTATTTGTAGATAAAATTGTAGGAAAAGTCAGGTTATATTTAAAAGATGAACTACGTAAATTACAGGGTATCTGATCCATTTATTTGGCTGTACTAATAATTGTTGCAGGCCGCCAATATGATGGTTTGCTGAATAGCAACCACAGTGAAAACAGCAGAGATGAGTGGGCTGGCTAGGCTTCCATTTTTAAAATATATCTTAGGGGCTATGAAAATATGTCTTTGTGAGTACGTATTTTTAAATAATGTGTACTTTAGCCACTGTGCATGACTTATGTGTACTCTAGAGGCAAAGATAAAATAATATTTAAAAAGTTAATGGACACTATCATATGTCGCAGCAATCGCAGTTGTGGGCTTGAAGTTGAAATAAAGGTCACTAAAATATATCTGTACCTCCACCTCCGTTGCAACATTATTCACAGTATTTAAGATATGGAAGCAACCTAAATGTTCATTGACCAATAAATGGGTAGATAAAATACAATATATACATACAATGGAATATTTTTCAGTCTTTACAAAGAAGAAAACTCTGCTATTTGCAACAACATGGATGAACCTGGTAGGCATTATGCTAAGTGAAATAAGCCAGTCACAGAAAGATAGATATCACATGATATCACTTGTATGAGGAATCTAAAATAGTCAAACTCATAAAAAGCAGAGTAGAGTGGTAATTTGCAGGAATTGGGGAGATGGGCAAGCTGGGCGATATTAGTCAAAGGAAACAACATTTTAGTTATGCAAGATGAATAAATCCCAGAAATTTGCTATACTGTATGGTGCCTATAGTTAACAATACTGTGTTGCAGACTTAAAAGTTTGCTAAAGAGTAATTTTATGTTGTGTTCTTATCACACATAAAAAAAGTTAATGGATAGTTTAAAAACAAAACAATAAAAATGTTTTTATAGTATTTATAACAATCATAGAATTATATGATAATATAACTGGTGGAACTATGAAATGGAAGCATGACGTTCTTTAACTGCATGTAAGGTAATGTAATATTATATGAAGGTGGACTGCAATAACCTAATTCTGTATTTTGTATAAATTATAGCAGTGTTTTCCACTTTGGCATTATTAATATTTTGGGTTAGATAATTCTTTGCTGTGGAGGGCTTATATGTTGGAATATGTTTAGTAGTATCCCTGGCCTCCACCCACTAGATGCCAGTAGCATCCTGCCCGCTGACCCCCAAAGTAGTGAGAGCTAAAAGTCTCTTAGGCATTGTCAAATGTCCTCTGAGAGCAAAATCACTATTTGAGAACCATTGCCTTAGAAAAGCAGAAATGTAAACACAACAAAATGTAATAATCAATAGAAATAGTTAAACTTTAAAAATAATTGATTAATCTGGAAGAAGACAGAAAAAGAAAATATAAAACAAGAACAGATAGATTGAGTAGAAAATATTAAACAAGATAGTAGATTTAAACCCCTCTATATTAATAACTGCATTAAATACAAAAGATGTAGAAACTGCAGTCCAAGAAAATCTAATATTGGATAAAAATACTGAATAGCATGATATCTATAAGAAACTCATTTTAAATATAAAGATACAGACAAGTTAAAAGTAAAAGGATGTAAATGATATATACAATATACAAAAAATAGGGGTGAGTACATAAATATCAGTCAAAGAAGGATACAGAATGTAAAATATGTGCACAAAATCTGATAGAACTTGAAAATGAAATATCCAAAATTATAGTTTGAATATTTTGTTTCATTTTATTTTTTAAATTTAAACTTTTATTTTACTAAGGGGGTGCATGTGGAGATTGGTTACAAGAAATTATTAGCTGATGCTGGTGTTGTACAGTGTATGAATGCCATCACCTTGGGAGTCAGCATAGAACTTGATAGGTAGTTTTCTTAACCCACCTTTCCCCTGCCCAGTAATCCAATGTTTATTGTGTCCATATTTATGTTCCTGTATGCTCAACACTAGGTCCCACTTACAAGTGAGAGAACATGTAGTATTTGTTTCTCCGTTCCTGCCTTAATTTGTTTAAGATTATGGCCTCCAGCTCCATGCATGTCGCTGCAAAAGGATGTGATTTTATTTTTTTTATGGCTGTATGGTATTTTCTTATCCACTCTACAGCTGCTGGGCACCTGGGTTGATTCCATGTCTTTACTATTGTGAATCGTGCAGCATTGAACAGACTAGCGCATGTATCTTTTTGGTAGAAAGTTTTTTTTTAAATTTTATTTATTATATTTTAAGTTCTGGGGCCATGTTACATATCGTGCAGGATTGTTACATAGGTATACATGTGCCATGGTAGTGGTTTACTGCATCCGTTGCCCCTTCATCTACGTAAGGTATTTCTTCTAATGCTGTTCCTCACCAATCCGTCCAACTCCCTGCTATTCCTCCCTTAGCCCCCACCCCCCAGGCCCTAGTGTGTGTTGTTCCCCTCCCTGTGTCCATGTCTTCTCATTGTTCAACACCTACTTATAGAGTGAGAACATGTGGTGTTCGGTTTTCTGTTCTTGTATCAGTTTGCTGAGAATGATGGTTTCCAGTTCCATCCATGTCCCTGCAAAGGACATGAACTCATCTTTTTATGGCTACATAGTATTCCATGGTGTATATGTGTCACATTTTCTTATCCAGTCTATCTTTGATAGGCATTTGGGTAGGTTCCAGTCTTTGCTATTGTGAACAGTGTCACAATAAACATACGTGTACATGTGTCATTATAGTAGAATCATTTATAATCCTTTGAGTATATATCCGGTAATGGGATTGCTGGGTCAAATGGTATTTCTTTTTCCAGATCATTGAGGAATCGAGACGCTGTCTTTCACAGTGGTTGAACTAATTTATACTACAACCAACAGTGTAAAAGCATTCCTGTTTCTCCACATCCTCTCCAGTATCTGTTACCTCCTAATTTTTTAATGATCGCCATTCTAACTGGTGTGAAGCCTAACACCATAAAAACTCTAGAAGAAAACCTAGGCAATACCATTCAGGACATAGGCATGGACAAGGACTTCATGACTAAAACACCAAAACAAGGGCAACAAAAGCCAAAATAGAAAAGTGGGATCTTAATTAAACTTAAGTTTCTGCACAGCAAAAGAAACTATCAATAGAGTGAACTAGCAACCAACAGAATGGGAAATGGCAATCTACCCATTAGACAAAGGGCTAATATCCAGAATCTACAGATAACTTAAAAAAGTTAAAAAGAAAAAAAAAAATCAAAAAGTGGGCAAAGGATATGAACAGGCACTTTTCAAAAGAAGACATTTATGCAGCCAACAACTATATCTTAAAAAGCTCATCATCACTGGTTATTAGAGAAATGTAAATCAAAACCACATTGAGATACCAGAATGTTTTATTTTCCTTTCGGTATACGCATAGTAAGGGGATTGTTGGGTCAAATGGTAGCTCTGTTTTAAGTTCCTTCAGAAATCTCCAGGCAACTTTTAATAGTGGCTGGAGCTAATTTACGTTCCCGCCAAAAGTTTATTAACATTTCTTTCTCTAAGTCTCTACAGCATCTGTGTTGTTTTGAGTTTTTAGTAATAGCCATTCTGACTGGTGTGAGACGGTATCATCATGGTTTCGATTTGCATTTCTGTGATGATTGGTCATGCTGAGCATTTTTAATATGTTCGTGACCACTTGTGTGTTTTTTTTCTGGGCAGGGTCTGTTCCTGTCCTTTGTGCATTTTTAAATGAGGTTATTTTGGTTTTGTCTGCAGATTTGTTTAAGTTCTTTATAGATTCTAGATCTTAGGTGTTTGTCAGATGGACAGTTTGTGAATATCATCTCCCATTTTGTAGGTTGTCTGTTTACTCTGTTGATAGTTCCTTTTGCTGTGCAGAGCTCTTTAAGTATGTCTCACTTGCCTATTTTTGGTTTTGTTGCAATTGCTTTTAGGGACTTAGAATAAATTGAGATGCAAAAATGCATAAAAAAAAATCAGTGAAACCAAAAGTTTGTTATTTGAAAAAAATAAGAAGATTGATAGACTCCTAGCTAGATTAACAAGTAAAAAAAGAGAATGTCCAAATAAGCAATATCAGAAATGACAAAAGTAATATTATAACTGAGCCCACAGAAATACAAAAGATTCTCAGAGACTGTGATGAACAATCTATGCACAGAAATTAGCAAATGTAGATGAAATGAATAAATTCCTATAAACATGAAATATCCAAAGATTGAATCAGGAAGAGATTGAATCAATATCAATTGCTGAAAATTGGATCTGTAATAAAGAAACTGCCAACCAAAAAAATCCCTGAAGCAGATGGATTCACAGCTGAATTCTACCAGACATACAAAGAATTGTTACCAATTCTACTAAAAATATTCCCAAAAACAGGGGGAGGAAGGGCTCTTCTATAACTCATTCTATGAAGCCATCATCAGCCTGATACCAAATCTGGCAGAGACACAGTGAAAAAAGAAAACTTCAGAAAAATATCCCTCATGAACATAGATTTAAAAATCTTCAGCAAAATGCTAGCAAATCAAATCCAGCAGTACATAAATAGATATATACACCACAATCAAGTTGGCTTTAATCCTGGGATGCAAGGTTGGTTCAACATACAAAAATCAGTAAATATGATTCACCACATAAACAGAATCAAGCAAAAAACATGTGATCACCTCAGTAGATACAGAGAAAGCTTTCAATAAGATCCAACATGATCTTTGTGATGAAAAAATCCCACAAATTAGACATTGAAGGAATAGACCTCAAAGTAGTAGCACCCCATCAACGACAAACCCACATCCAACATCATGCTGAATAAGCAAAAGCTTGAACAATTCATTCTCTTTAAGAACAGGAACACGGGTGCTCACTGTAACCACTCCTATTCAACCTAGTAATGGAAATCCTAGCCAGAGTAAGGTAAGAGAAAGAGAAGAAAAGGCAGCCAAATAGAGAAGAAAGAAGTCAAACTATATCTCTTCACTGCTATGATTCTATGCTTAGAAAATCCTAAAGACCATCAAGGGCTCCTAGAATTGATAAACAACTTTAGTAAAGTTTCAGAATACAAAGTCTATGTACAAAAATAGGTAACATTTCTATACAACAACAACATCCAGGTTAATCATAAAACCAAGAAGACAATCTCACTTACAATAACCATAAAGAAAATTAAATACCTAGGAATACAGCTGTAACCAAGGAGGTGAAAGGCCTCTACAAGGAGAACTACCAAACTACAAAACAGAAATCAGATATGAGCACAAATAAATGGAAAACCATTCTATGCTCATGGAATTAAAGAATCAGTATCATAAAAATGACCATACTGTTCAAAGCAATTTACAAATTTAGTGCTATTCCCATCAAACTGTCAACATCATTCTTCACAGTGTTATAAAAAAGCCTTTTCTAAAATTCATATGGAGCCACCAAAGGGCAGTTACAGCCAACACAATCCTAAACAAAGGAGCAAGCCAGAGGCATCACACTATCTGAATATAAACTATATTATAAAGCCACAGTTACAAGAACAGCTTGATACTGGTAAAGAACAGATACATTGGCCAACAGAACAGGATAGAAAACTCAGAAATAAAGCTGCACATCTACAAGCATCTGCTATTCAACATGGCTGACAAAAAAAGAGAAATGGGGAAAGGACTCCTATTCAATAAATGGTGCTGGGGTAACTGGGTAGCCATAAGCAGAAGACTGAAGCTGGACAACCCTTAGCTTTCACTATATATACAAAGACTAACTCAAAACAGATTAAAGATTTAAATGTGAGGTCTCAAACTATGAAAATCCAGTGGAACAACCTAGGAAATACTCTTTTTAGACATGAGCCTTGGCAAAGAATTTTTGGCTAAGTGAAGAAGATTTTAACTTTTCTGTTAATTGACAAATCAAGTAAACTGCAAGTCAGTGTATATATATACATTTGAATGGTACTATTACTAACTTGATCTAATTGACATTTATAGAGTAACCAATGACAGCAAAATACACATTTATTCAACAACTATAATTAACTTTTATATCTTTAAACAATGAATATACTTGCTCTAAGCAGATACCCTGGCTTGAAAATGCTTAGTCAGAAAGAGAAAAGATGTGAAATATGGCATACGTTTGTTAGTGTCTATGATATGGCATAAAACCGTTCTGTGGTCACTACAGCAAAAATCATAGGTGAGCCAAGAAGAAATGACACGGCCAACTAAAGGAGTCTGCTCGAGTAGAAATTATCATCTTCCTAGAGTCACCTGTCCTTCAGGTGCCTTGTGAGAGGTGTATTTTATGTGACCTAGCAAGGTTACCATATAACTTTTTTTCAGAAGCAGCCAAACAAAAACACTGTTCTCCTATGACTTAAGGGCTACATTATGACTTCATAAACTATAACCACTTTGGCTTCCTGGGCCCCTCCTTCCATAATAAAGTTTTAGAAATTATATTTTACAGTTGTAATAGTATAAAGACAAATTAATTGATATTATGAATTTAAAAATTTTCTTTTATCTGAAAGTTGAGTTTTTTCTCCTGATTTTTAAAGATGTCAAAACATTTTTATAAGCCTCTAAAAATACTGTGGATTCTACATATTGTGCCTTTTATGCCTGCTGGATAACTTGGCCATGGCTGACTCAAACATAGAGAGGGGTAGGAGGAGGCAAGGTGATAGTAGTTTGCTTTTTTTTTAGAAGGACAAAATTTCCAAAGAATTCCCTCACTTTCCAAATCTCTCTTACATGCTAAATATGTGGAGAGCTTATGATGGTTCTGTTTTGATTTCTGTCATTTGATTCTCCCCAGATTTATATACATATAATTTTATTATATCATATAATAATATATATACTATATTGTTATATAGTATATAATATGCTATATATTATGCAATATGTATTATTGATATATTATTAGTGATATTAATGGTTATTAATGGTAATGTTATATAGTATATAATTATATAATACATTATAACAATACATATTATATAATAGGTACACACACACACACACACAGCCGTGCACTGCATAACTACATTTTTAGTCAACAATGGATTGCATACAGGAAGATGATTCCAAAAGATTATAATGGAGTTAGAAAATTATAATGTTATGACATTGTAGCTGTTACACACCATAGTGCAAAACATTACTCATCTGTCTGTGGCGATGCTGGTGTAAAAAAATCTACTCCACTGCCAGTCACTGAAAATGTAAATAAATAAATAAATACAAACGTATAAAACAATCTCCATGTTCTTCACATGTACCCCCACACCTAAAATGCAATAAAAAAATCTAAAGAAAAAATATTTTTATATTGCTGTACATGTGTTTGGGTTTTAAACTGTTATTGCGTAAAAGTCAAAAAGTTGAGAAAAATTTTTAAAGTTTATAAAGTAAAAAAGTACTGTTGGTGGGAGTGTAAATTCATTCAATTACTGTGGAAGACAGTGTGGCAATTCCTCAGAGGACAAGAAATAGAAATTCCACTTGACCCAGCAATCCCATTGCTTGGGTATATACCCAAAGGATTATAAATCATTCTATTTATAAAGACACGTGCACATGTATGTTCACTGTGGCTCTGTGTACAATAGCAAAGAACTGGAACTAACCAAAATGCCCATCAACGATAAACTGGACAAGGAAAATGTGACACATATACACCATGGAATGCTATGCAGCCATAAAAATTGATAAGTTAATGCCCTTTGTAGGGACATGAATGAATGTGGAAACCATCATTCTCAGCAAATTGATGCAAGAACAGAAAATCAAACACTGAATGTTCTCACTCATAGGCAGGTGTTGAACGATGAGAACACATGGACACAGGGAGGAGAACATTAGCACTGGGGTCTATTGGGGGGGAGAGGGGAGGGGACATCCGTTGGTAGGGAGGTTGAGGAGGGGGTAACATGGGGGGAAATGTAAGATATAAGATGATGGGGGTATGGAGGCAGCAAACCACATTGCCGTGTAGGTACCTGTGCAACAATCCTGTGTGTTCTGCATATGTACCCGAGAACCTAAAGTGCAATAAATAATAAATATATATATATAAAAAGATATAAAAGCATACTATTTTTAATATTTTATATCATATTTTTTACTGTACCTTTTTTATGTTTAGATCTGCTTTAGATATACCAATTCCTACCATTGTGTTACAATTGCCTAGAGTATTTAGTAGAGTAAATGCTATAGAGAGTTTGTAGCATGCAAGCAGTGTGCTATATACCACCTATTTTGGGTTTGTGGTTGCGTATATCATGTAGGTTTGTGTGAGTATGCTGGATGGATGCTTACAAAATAGTGGAGGCACCTACACTGCATTTTGCAGAATGAAACACTGTCGTTAAGTGACACATGACTGTACATATGGGTGTGTGTGTGTGTGTGTGTGTGTGTATCTACATATATATACACACCTACAGTAGTGAGTAAGCTAGAGTACCTGGATGCTATGTTCATGCTATACATCAACAACTCATATTACAATGTTTAACTCCAAAAAAATTACGGTAAAAAATAAACAAATAAATGTGTAATACACACTTTAACACACACACAGACTCCCATATGTACTTGAGCCATGTGTTATCGCGAGCAGGGTATTAAATGTCCAAAATGCAGTGTTAAGTAAATGGATAGCCTTTGTAGAATATGCTTGAAATTTAGCTGTCACAAACCTACATGATATACTGTACCAAAAACCAAAACAGCATTATAGCACACTGGGTGCAAACTGCAAATCTCTATAGTTTACTCTACTAAATACTCTAGGCATTGTAATAATAGTAGTTGGTTATATAATTAAAGTAGTATGCTCCATAAGAAAACTGGTTGGTAAAATATTAAAACTAAGATAAAAATAATATGACTATAGTCTTTTATATATTATTTTTTTTATTTATACTTTAGATTCTGGGGTACATGTTACAGATCATACAAGATTATTGCATAGGTACCTTCATGGCAAGGTGGTTTGTTGCCACCATCCCCCATCAACTATATCTGACATTTCTCCTCACATTATCCCTCCCTCAACCTCCCTACCACTCTATCCCACCCCTAGCCCCAACCAACGGACACCAGCGTGTATATGCTCCCCTCCCTGTGTCCATCTGTTGGCTTTTTGTTAGACACCTACCTATGAGTGAGAACATTGTAGTGTTTGATTTTCTGTTCTTGCGTCAATTTTATAAGAATGATGGTTTGCAGGTTAAGCCATGTCCCTACAAAGGACACAAACTCATCGTTTTTGATAGGCTGCATAGTATTATAGTAGTGTATATGTGCCACATTTTCTTTGTCCAGTCTATCACTGATGGGCATTTGGGTTGGTTACAGTTCTTTGCTATTGTACACAGAGCCGTTCTCTCTTCTGGCTTGTCAGGTTTCTGCTGAGGAAGATTTGCTGTGAGTCTGATGTGGCTTTCCTTTGTGGGTGACCCAAACTTATACTTGGCTGACCTTAGCATTTTTCTTTGGTTTCAACCCTGGTGAATACTGGGGATTATGTGCCTTGGGGTTTGCTGCTTTGAGGGAGCTATCTCTGTGGTGTTACTTTTATTGACTGTATTTGAATGTTGGCCTGCTTTGCTAGGTTGGGGAATTTGTCCTGGATAATATCCTGGAGTGTTTTCCAGCTTGGATTCATCTTCCCCATTCTCTTTAGGGACACTGATCAAGCGTAGGTTGGGTCTTTCACATAATCCCATAGTTCTTGGAGGCTGCATTCATTTCTTTTCTCTCTTTTCTCTCTTCTTGCCTTCTCTTTTTTATTTCGTTGAGTTGATCTTTGATCTCTGATATCCTTCTGCTTGATTGATATCAAGCTACTCAAACTTGTATATGCTTCATGAAGTTCTCGTGCTGTGTTATTCAGCTCCATCAAGTCGTTCATGTTCTTCTAGGCTGGTTATTCTAGTTAGCATTCCATCTAATCTTTTCAAGGTTCTTAGTGTCTTTGCATTGGGTTAAAACAGTTCTTTTAGCTAGAGAAGTTTATTACCCATCTTCTGAAGCCTGCTCCTGTCAGCTCGTCAAGTCGTTTTGTTACCTGTTTTGTTGCCATGCTGGTGAGTCCTTGTGATCTCTTTGGGTAGGAGAGGCATTCTGGACTTTGATGTTTTCCATCCTTTGTGCACCGGTTTTTTCTCCATCTTCTCTGAGTGGACGTCCTTTCTGTTAAAGTTGGGGTTATTTCTCCGTATAAAGCTTTTTAAAAACGCAGGTGTCAGTATGCCACTTGAGACAGTCTGTCCATTATCTGCCTGTGGAGGCGCTGCTGGGCTAGCCCCAGTCTCAGCCAGGCTGCTGTTTATTCTTGTCTGGTTTCTGTGCTGGTGGGGTTAGCCCTGTGTTCCCAATGGGGGGCTCTTTCCCCTCTGGGGAGCCCGCTGTTCCTGGGTAGAGGATGTGTTAACTGCAAAACTCTCCCAGGAGAGAGACTCTGCTTGCTGGATCTTGTGGGGGGAGGGGCCTGTCTGTTTAGTATCACCCCTCACCACTTTCAACTCTCCCTCTGTGGGATGGGCAGTTCCTTTTCACAAACTTTCTTGGTATTAGTCCAAATTTTGCTCTGGTCTGCGCTAACAAGGCACAGGTCTGGCCAGGGCTGCCGGCCTAGGCTGTCACCTGGGTCTGCGACTCCGGGTGGTTGTCAGCAAGGCTATTTTCCTGGTCTGTCTGTACCCAAGGTCTCGAAGTCAATTGCGGTATCTCATTGAGAGACCTGAGGAGGTGATGCCACCCCTATCCTCCATTCCTGGTACACTTTTGAGGTGGGGCAGTGCCCCACCTTGCCTTGGCTGGACACCTTTGGGCTGCTTTGCTGCCTTTTTAGGGGGTTAATCCCGCTGTTCTCAACCAGTACCTCACTCAGAGACATGGATGTCACTCTGGTTCTGTCTCACTAGGTGTTAGCTGCACTCTGGAGAAGCTTCCTTTCGACCATCTTCCCCTCACTTCCAAGTCTTTAAGAATTTTAAAACTAGCTAATACAAACTCCTTATACTCCTCCAAGTAAGTATTATCTGCATTATCCTCACATCCTCTCCTGAAATCTTGGAAAGATGTTACCTACAATTTCTATGTTTGATGTGATTCCTCCAAAATCTGCTGAGTCTTAGCAAAGTAATTTTTATCATTCTTACTTTATCTTTAATGCTTCACCATCCTGATTTCCTTCTTCTAGTCTGAAATATATTCAAGTTTCTCCTATTAAAAATAAAAATAAAAAAACTCTCCAGCCTTCTACCTGCATTTAAATGCGTTTTAGATTCCTTCCCTTTAAAAACACCCATCTCAAAATATAAGTGTCCTGTAATTACACTAATTTTTATCATGTTTGATTCTGTCTTAAGCTAGCATTGTGAGACTTCTGACCTCACCAAAAAGACTCCAACAAATTTACTTGATGACCAATTAACTGCTAAATCGGGTATGTCTTTTGAGGTCTCATCTCATTTGGTTTTCTTGAAACATGTGACACTATCACCACGTCCTTCATTTAAATTAGCTTTGCCCAAAGTTGCCAAACCATGGAAGCAGTTCATCTGGACATACAAAATAATATCTTTTTTGTTCAGTGTGTTGAAAAACTCATCATCTTTCCCTTTAACCTAATCCTCCTTCCTACATTTCCTGTCTCAAGTTTTGTAAATATCATTCTAGTCACTCAAGCTAAAAACTTGAGTGCCATGATAACCTCTTATTTTCCCCAAGAATCCTATCCTCATCTCCCTTGATAATTAAATCTTGCAAATTCTGTTTTTGGATATGTGTTATTTCTGTCTTCTTCTCTTTTATCTTAAGAATTATGTTCAGTTTTTTCATCTGTATCATTTCATTAGAACCCTACACTAATCCAGTCTTCTTCTGCATTGCTGCCAGAAATAGCTGGTTGTATTATTTCTCTGCTCAGATACTTCAATGTTTTGTGATTCTCTACAGCAGAAGGTGAAATATCTTTGTGTGCATGAGGAGGAGCAGTTTTCTCTGTAGTCTCACTAACACTCACACCACCACTTCACTTCTAGTAACTGAATGTGTGAGTCTTTTCCCCACCAGCAGTTCTCCGATTCTCAGTGGATACAAACTAGGTGTTCAGCAGTTTAACTCAATGCTGACACTATCCTAGAGACTGTGTCAGATCCTTATAGGTTAATAACTCAGTCTCAAAAAGATGCTCCCTACTTCCAATGACAGTTACAAGTCTAAGTTGCAACCTGTCCTTCTGACCAACTGGCTATAAATCAAACCATCTTCTTGGGTTTGATTATTTTTGTAGAATGGCTCACGGAAATCAGGTAAACACATTACCTTGTTTATTATAAAGGATAATATAAAGGGATATAGATCCATAACCAGATGAAGAGTGTATATAGGGCAAGGTGTGTGAAAATGGGCAGGGAGCTCCCCTGTCCTTTCCAAGCCTACTATTGGTCACAGCATCTTGCAGGTGTGTTCAGTAGCCTGGAAGCTCTCCAAGACCCATCCTTTTGGGCTTCTAAGG